>KB663721.1:4243215-4457892 GCA_000349025.1 Anopheles minimus
CACATCACTTGTTCTACTCACTCTATCGATCACTCATGATCATGATAGTATGCGATACTAATAGGCGATAGAAGAAGATCTTCTATCGGGAACATTGGGATGGCACAAGGAAACGGGACGGCAATATGACATAATTGCTACCTTCTGCTTTGAATGCTCTCTTGGTATCAAAAATCAGAAATCGGTTGATATTGTGAGGAAATTATATACAAATTCTATCCACATCGTCTGTCCCACTCACTCTGCCTGTTTAAATGATACTAATAGATAGTATAATTAATTATTAGTGATACCTCCTGATTCGGATGTTCTCTTGGTGTCGAAAGTCACATTTCGGTTCCAAAACGGAAAATTTCCAAATCAGGAGATTTCGAACGGAAAGAGATGGGAGACCTTATCGGTGTCATCCGATCTACTTTCACTACCGATCGATCAGCTGTGTGTGATATTGATAACCACTCCCAGAAGATCTCCCATCTCCGATCAATGATAACACGTGAAAGCGAAACGGCTATATGAGATACCAGGATGGCTAAGGGGAAGGATTGTTACCTCCTGATACGGATGTTCTCTTGGTATCCGAATTCAGAAATCCTGGTTATTTCTGTTTGTCTTTAACGGGGATTTCAACGAGTGGAAAGAGAGAGAAGTGATCCGTTTTATTTTCACCGAATGATACCTGCCGGATATGTTGAGCCTAGCAAATAATCTAATCGATTTTGTTCTTCTTTTTCTTCACTAGATTGTCATCAAGAAGAAGAATAATCATGAGGAGAATTCGGTACGAGTACACACCTCCCCGCCCAAAACAACAAAAACCAATCTACTTACTACTGGAAACTGACGGATCGGTTCGTCTGTTCTGCCACATGTGGCGGTGAGAAACAGTTCCGCGAGCCGATCTGCTATCATCTGGGCAAAGGAGTAACCAAGGAGGAACTTTGCCTGCGCCATGCGTTGGGCAAACGCCACGAACCGATCGTGCGCGATTGCAATGATGATCCGTGTCCCTTCAACTGGTGGGTTGGTCCTTGGCAGCTGTGTCCAATCACGCAATGCGCTCCGACCCGTCCCGTTCCGTAGACGATCGATCCTGTGTGTGGATTCCAACGCAAAGACTGACAAGGGGGAGGGATGGCGAGGCCTCGAGCGGCCGCTCCCTCCGCTCTTAGGTTGATCCGCCACTGGTACTAACAATATTATTGACTCCCAAAACTAACAATTTCAAACAGATAACACCGTGCAACCGTTAAAATTCAAAATACGCCCGACTACTGTATATCGTATGAATCTATTTCATGGGAAAAATATGTCAATCTGAAAAAGGGTAAAACAATAAATGCATCAGGCTACCCGGTTTTAACTATAAGTACTAACACTTGATTCAGATCGGACTCAATCGTTCACGTGAAAAGAAAAAGAGAACAGCGTATTTCCAGTGCTCAAACAAACAAGGTCCTCCGTAGAAGATTCCGCCAAAAACGATGGAGCCATCCAAAAAGCCCGTAAACATTCATTCCGAATATCGTGGAGTCACCGAGAGCAATACGAAAATGAAAAGATTGAAATCCTTCGTAGAGTACAGCTCGATCAGAAATTCATACGTTCGTAGCCACAGCAACACAACAACAGCCAAACGGGTGGACATCCATTAACCTACACCGAGCTTCTGGAGAAAGCTCTTATCCAGAAACCAAACCGCTTAATTAATCCTCGCACACTGTAAATTACGCGGCTTGTGGTTGAACATGGAACAGAAGCCATTGCCTTGTTTAATGTGTAACTAATAACACTAATAAACCTAAAGCGTTTAGAACCGCACAGGACTTAAACACATCGTTCGTTTGTTTTTCATCTTCCAACACGTTATATGAGTTTTATTGATTTTCTCCGTTAAATTGGTTTAACATAGTCGTTTTGTTCAAATCATCAGCGTCATTCGTGGCGATCGTGTTTGCTGTGGAACGGTATTTTTTTCTTTCGATCCTTTCCTCTCGGTTCGTTCATTCGTTCTTCCTTGCCTTCGGTTCAGTTCTCAGATCGTCTGTTTGGAATAGGTCCATTACGGTGAAGTCCGTTTCTTCTTACGCCCGTTGAGTGGTTTTGTTTTTATGAGAAGAGGGAATTTAGGTTTCTTTTTGTTCAACGCGGAACTCTACACTACTGGTTGCTTGGATAATCTGTGAATCTGTGATAATCGGTGAAGCGTACCTTCAAGGTGAGTGCATGCAAAATTGAATGGATATTAAGTGTATTGTTATGCATAATTCCACAAGTTCTTTGAATTCAGAAGGAAATAAATAACTGGGATTTGCTGAGAAGATTTTAGAATCAAAGATCTTATAGTTCATAGCATTCCAAGCGTTTCAATCTCTTTCGATTCAAACAAAATCTATCCGTGAGAAACGAACCATTTTCCCTATTTCAGGATGTATGACTACAACATTCGATAACTACAAATTATTAAAACAAAATCTCCCATGTTAAATGTGCAAACTGCTTCCCTGCTAGCGTGTGTGAGCTAGGATTCGAACGGCGTTTAATTCCTGCCTATTTGATTTTTTAAGACCACTAAAGGGTACATACACTCACCAACCTCGGCAACACTTTCCCTATATATGGTTTGCTTCACCCGTCGCTTCCAGTTAGCCCTCATGTTGTTCCACTTCCTTTCTTTTCTTTTAGGCAGCTTCAGGCGTACATCACGACTTGCGCTTCGTTTCCTTTTGTTTTCACCAGCAAACAGCAAAACTTTGCCAGCATCGTACATTCCACAGCACTAAGCAGAACCATTGCACACACCCCGTGTTACAACGTCAAACTTTACTACTTCACCCCTCGTTTTTTTTTTCGGGGGAGCTGTGTGTCCGGCTGTGTTGTCTGATTGAGAGTGCTTGTTTTCTTTTTCCGTTTTGTGAGAGTTGCTTTACGCTTTTGTGTGTTTTAGCATTATTTTAAAAATATTTGCCATCGACAAACGGATTTCACACTGTGTTGTTGTTGTTTTTTTGTTGTAAGGTTTGTTTGTTTTTTTTTTCGTTAAGTTTAGTTTTTTTTGTGTTGTATCTTTTATTCTATTTTCTTATCCGCTGGCAAACCTTCTTCTACTACACAATGCTTCACATTCTCGCAAACGTTAGTTAGCTAGTTTGTTTGTTTGTTTTAAGTTAGTTTTGAAAAGTTTCGGAAGAGCTGTGCCTTAGATATTGTGCAAGTAAATATATAGAGTTGGTATTTTTCTTCTTCTTTTGTTCATCGTTCGTTAAACGTGATCGCTTTCTTGTTTCCGTTCCCATTTTTGTTTTGTTCTCCGGTACCAAGTGGTCAGTGTTCTGCCTTCCGTCGCCTTTTATGCTGTTTTTAGTATGCGGGTGTATCTGTTTCATGTTCTTGTCTCATAGTTACGTGCTTCATTTCATCGCTTTTTATTAAGTGTTCATCTTTCGTTTTTCACTAAATCACTAGGCAAAGTCCATTAAGACGGGATTATATCGTTTTTATTTGTATTGTGTGTGTGTTTTCTCTCCATCTCCGTTCTTTTTCGTTCGTTTACTCTGTTAGCTTCAAAAAGGTTTCCATTGCATTTGATTTTTATTTGTCGTTTGTTTTTGTTGTTTTTTTTTCGTCCGTAGTTTGAATGTTTGCTGTTCACCATTCACCGATTTAACCCGATTTTGCATTACTGCTAAGACTAAAGGTTTGCATTATTTTTTCATCTTTTTTTTCTTTTGAACAATAATGGAGAAACAGGTAAAATGTAGTGGTAAAACGAAGTTGTGCATCAAAAAGGTGGATATTATCGTTTTGTTTTAAAGATCTGTTTCCATTGATCGCTACAATCCGTACCGCTTTAAAGACCTGCACATGTAATCGGACCGTTACGCTTCGAAAAACTGGATTAATTTGTTTTATTTTTTTTGTTTGCTTTTGTTCTGTTTTTTTTTGGAACTATATACGTTACACGTTAGCTTACGGGCATAAATGGTTGACCGTGGGGCTCTATAGCATCTTCGGCCATCAAGTTTTGCACTACATCTACTAACTCTTGTCATGCAAAGATGGCTGACGTTTACTGTCGAGTGATTTAAGAGAGAAAGAGATTTCTTAACGTGTGTGTTAGTTAGTGGCGGAGTTTGGGGAGATTTAGCAGGAGTAGTTAGTACCATTTTCGGTGGGCCATAAGCTTTAACGCAGCCCTAAGGAAGTGAGGTGAGGGGAGGGGATGTGGGAGAAGGATTGTAGTATTACTACGAAACGGTAGCCATGTTCTAAAATGATGGAAAACGATGGCCGCTGCGATTTTCACAGCCAGCCCAAAATTCCTTCGAGCTTAAACAACGCGGTTTGAATGGCTTAGAGTATACACTATGGAGTTCAAAAGAGCAGTACGTTTAATGTCGTTCGCCTATCTATCTAACAAGTGTAGATTATGTATGTGATAGAGTAAAATGAAGGAAAGAAAATGAAACAAAACCACGATCAAAATAAATAGCATTACATTAAACTAAACTAGCCTTTCAAATTGATTCAGATTGTTGAAATGTAATGAGCAGATAGAAGAGCGCAGATTCTTCAAGATACAAAAATATACACCTTAAACTTATTACTTCCCTCTTGCCGCTCTTGTTGCGCGTCCCCTCCTCAGCCCTTATGCCCAACAACGCTAGGCAAGGAGGTGCACTCGTTCGTTTTACTAGTTCCGTGTAATTCTTTAACTTCCCCGCAACTGGATCGGACAATATATATATTTTTATGTATAAACTATAGAATAATGCAGTTTGCCAACAGCTAGTGGTGCAGCACTCCATAAATCAGGTAGTTGTGTCTCGCTTTCGCCTGCTTGATAAATTGTATCCTTCCTTGTTTGATCCATTGATTATTAACACGGCTGGATGTTGTTGTTGTTGTTGTTTGCTAGCCTCCTGTATCCATTTTTACTAATGTTACTTCCAAAATACTATCTAAATGCATTCGCAAAACGCACACACACATACACGCACGCAGGTACTGCAACGGAACACGACGGAGCAACTGATCAGCGCGATCAGCATTCGCTCTTGCACGCGGTGCGTGTATTTGTCTGCGGTTTATATGCACGTGTAAGTGTGCTTGTTTGTTTCTTATCTATGTCAGTTTGTATGCTTCTCTAACTGCTTTTATCTATTACGTTAAATTCTCTCTTTTAAGTGTATATATATATATATATATTTGTAGCGCTTCCTTTGCTCATGCGTTACTGATGCGTTTTCCAAACGTGATTCCGGGCGCTCCGTGTTGTAAAGATATATTAACAATTCATCCGGCGGTATGCTAGCGTACTAGGCTCAGTTTCTTACTCTCTTTAATTACACATCCATTTGACGTGCCCGCTCCGTCTCAGAACACCTGATACTGCCTAACGTACAGAGAAACTGTCAAACCGATGGAAAATTTATGTGTGCCCCGTTGTTTTTTTTTCTTTTTTTGTAGAAGTGAATGACACGATAAAGAGTTTCTTTAATGTAGTGCTGTTTGTTCCTGCCTTTGTTCGCCTACAATTTACACGCCCCTGTCGCTTCGTGCCCTAAAACGTCAATCAAACGTCACAGTGTTTTGTTGTTTAGTAGTTTAATCATCATAATCGTTTGCTTAATTATATGTGTTGTTTGTTGCAATCATAATATTCTTAATATCCTTTTCCGCTACTTATGTATCTCATTTTAGGCGTCTTGCTTTGTTGCTTCCCCGGTGGAAAAGGGAGAACAGACCGGTGTACATTTGTCTCCTATTCTTTTCGTTTTCATGCAATGGAGCGATTTTCTCGCCGTCGCTTAACTTAACTAGCGTGTTTTTTGTTTGTAGCAACTGCATATCTGGAGGTACATTCAATTCAATTGTATGTCTTATATAAATACTTAACCCTTCCGCTCACGGCAAAATGTAATTCCTGCACGAAATAGCAACGAAGCCACAATACTTTTGTTCTATCTCGTTTGGTTTATTTCGTATGCCGATCGTAAGACGCTTGCTGATTAACGATACAATCTTTTTCCTTTTTTTCTAATGGATGATGCCTCAAAGTGTATAAACGTTTGCTAACAACAAGGGTTTGTTTATGCAGGGAAGAGTTTAATGTCACAAACTCACGATGCACTACTACTGCAAAAGGGTTTTCGATCGGATAGGTTTTTCAGCGTTTTCAACACAAGTAAAATGTTATGATTTCCAAGAACTTTGCTATGATACGCGATAAGACGAATGAGAGGCGAGACGTGTTCTAAACTGAACGGAAATCGTTAAAAACGTGCCCCGTCCGGTTGTTGATGCAGCGAGTTTAAACAATGTTCCATCTACGTTGATTAAAACTTGAAAACGACCATTTTATCGAACGGCACCGAGCCAATCGTAAAGAGTAAGATATTAGGTAGAAGAAGGAGGAACACTCGGGAAAAAACACGCGGTACGTATGTATCGATATGTTATCATGTAAAAGCTCTACGTAAATGTTATGTTCGATTCGTTTCTTTTTTATGATGTTGTTGTTTGGTTTTGCCATTTTGAAATATGTTCTAACGTTTCGCGTTGATTTAACAACGCTTTGTTAAGAAGGGAAGATAGAGACAGAGCTAGAAATGCTACGAGTTATAAGGAAGTGAATAGTATACTAACTAGAAGAACTCAACTAACAGGTATAGATTTAGTGTGGAATATAGAACGCTCCTTCTTTCCGCATACCCATAAAATTTCAATATTGAACCGCGCGTAATGTGATTTTTTAATGAACTTTCATGATGTGTGTAGTTAAAACACTATCTAGAGAATATAATTGAAAACAAATGTTACCTTCTCCTATTTTTAAACATTACTCTTATAAACAATAATATTCTAAGCAGCTCCACGTTGGTTGATACTAAAAATAAACAATAAAACAATTAATATAAAATAAAGTCAATTTTTTCTTTCATTTCTAACAGTAAAATAAAGCCACTGGCAACGAAATCGACCGGTAAAAGCAAACGCATCGACTAAGCAGAACATTTTTAAATAAAATAAAAAGATTTAATGTATAATAATCAAAAGAGACTGTACAAACTTATATACGATCGTACCATTCGCGATATTTCTATCCGTTCAATAATTGTGTGTGTTTTGTATGAACTCGAAATAGTTTACCTTTTAAGTTGGTTTCTTCTATCTGAAGTTCAAGTTTCTTCTCTTCGTATTGCATGTGTGTGTTTTTAATACATACACACAATGTCATTTGCTGCGTTATTTTCGGGTTTTTCTTCTGTTAAATTAACTATTGCATATAAAGTGGGAACATACAAACAAAAGCTAAAACAGAAAAACACAACAGTGTGTGTGTATTTGTGATAGAGAGAAAGGACGAATATTTAATCATTTTTAACAAAAACAAAAGAAAAACCGCTAAATATGTAGAGATTACGCGTGAGGTAAATTCATAAATTCGTTATAAACCGTTGTTTTGTTGCTTCACTCAGTGTGTTTCTTTTTTTTATCAGATCTGTTCAGTTAAATAACGCACGTTATCGGTTCGCAACGTAATTGTAATATCTAAATGGTTTTACAGTGCGGCAAATCAAAAGCATAAAGTACGTTGATGTGAAAGCAAAACATGAACTAAAGTAAACAACAAAAAAAACCTTAAACCTAAACATCCTAACCTGGAGCATCGAACTAAACGGGTTCTAAGGGGTTTTAAAGCTCAAACTCACTGTTATTTCGACATTTTAGTACATGTGCACGTAATGCACGTAAAACATAAATATTGTATCGTTGCTGCAATGTGCAAATTGCAAAACTAAACAGAAGAACCAAAAAAAAAGGCATATAACTGAGAAGGTGAAATCGCATTAAACCGTACGGTCAACGTAGCGTGGCTCTAACAATAATAAATAATGTTTGTTGTTTTTTTTTGCGAAAACAACGGATCGTGACCCGTTGCCGCGTAGAGAAATCAGTATTTGGGTAATAATTAATGATAATAATATAATTATAATAATAGTAGTAATAAACCATGTACGGCGATCATCGGCCTCAGTCGCTCACGGTGAGTGGTGGCTTTCTGTGTGCGATGAGTGGACGAACAAGAAAAGAACACGCGTAAAAATCATTGTTCCGCAACGAGGGAAGGATAATACAACTGGGAGGGAGGGAATTGGGTTAGGACGGTGTGGAGCTTGAAGTAAAACCTACGCAACTTGTTACGCACTAATCGGAAGATCAACGTGTTTTTGCAAATCGAACATTCTATTGGTTGAACTATTGTGGCTATTTGTTTTCTCTGATTTCGATTGGACTTATTTCGAGCTTAGGGTTTTCGCACCACTCATGTTCACTAGCATGCATACACACGTGGAGCATGGTTGATTTCGATACGCAAAAAAGTAGCAGTCAATTCCGTACAGTTTTTTGTTTTGTTTGTTAATCCTGTCCGCTTTATCTCTGTCGCTACAGACAAGCTTATTCAGCTAGAGCTATGGTGTTTGGTTTTTTTCTTTTAATCGAATCACACGCTTTCACTGAAACACGTTCTTGGTACACATGGTTTGATACGATTGTTCCGTGAAACTACATTCTGACAGTTTTGTGGTCCGTACCGATGCTTTTGCTACTATTGCTACACGAGTTGCTACTGTTTGCGCTAGTGAGTGAGTGAGTGAGTGAGTTTGGCTTGAGCGTTAGGTTCTCACTGCTGGTGCTCTTGCATACCGCCATTGATCCATCGGGCGTTTTTTGCTAGGTGAGTTCGCGGAGGCAGCGATAAATTCCATTTATCTGTGTGTTCATATTTCTGTTGATAGCTTTTATGAACAGTGTACTGGTGAGTGTTCGCGTGTGTTGATGATGGTGTGTGCCACAAACAGATTGTTGTTTCATTAGACGCTTCTCCTTTTTTGCCTCATCCCTGTTTGCGATGCTTTCATAATCGTTTGTTTGTGGTTGAGTTGAGATATGCGAAGCTTGTGTGTGTTTTTTTTCTCTACCTTGTGCCTCTCAGCTTATGACACAGCACCGATCGTACCACAATGAAACGAACTGATATACTGTTAACACAATAGTCATCACGATTGACTAAAGCTGTATACACTTAATGCGTTAACAGAAGTGGCCTAATCGTACGCTATGTGCATGCTATGCATCTGAAGAGGTAAAGGACCATGTTTTTGGTTTGCTTGGACAGGTCGGAGTAATGTCTGGAGCTACAATTACACGCGAACCGCCATTTGCACAAATCCCGTACCTCTTCCAGCCCTATGGAAAGCATCGGCCTTGGCTCAACTCAATCTCACGAAGAAAACATCGTCAAACAGAAAGGAGAAGACAAAAAAACGAATGCACATTTTGCAATTGTGTGTGTGTGGTGTGTGTCTATGTTGGACCACCCCGATTGCTATTGTAGTTGATTAAGGTGGCACGTGATGGCGATACAATTTGGTAAATGATACAATGAAATTAAACTCCTAAGGTAGCGATCAATCTCTAACCTAGTGTGTGCTTTGAAATTCGTGAATCCTGAGATTATCGAAAAACAGTACAAAAAGAGCATACAAGTTACTCAGCTAGCCAAAGAGAATGTTTTTCCTTCTGTTATGTAAAATCAAATCAAATGTTAAAACTTTTCATGTTTCGTAGTGTAAATTAAAGCAAAATTAAGCTAGCAAGAGGTTGGAAAATTTTGTAATTTTATCAGCTCTCTTCTTTACGGCTTAAGTTTATGCGATCAAATCGCACCCACACATACACACAAATTGGACAGATAAAAATTTCGATCAAGTAGTAAAAAGAAATGGGGATTAACTTTAGAACGTTCTTTTCCTTCAATCGATTACAATTATCTGGTGCAGCTGTAATGCTGCTGCCAGGGTTTTTTGTTTGTTTCTTTAAAATAGTTAACCTTCCGCTCCGTACTAGCTGGCTCAATAATTAATAATCAATTCGTACGAATTCTCATCATCATTTTTTCCCATAATGAATGCTCTTACTAAGCCGTTTATCTCAAATTTACAATATATATTAAAACGTTTGAGGAATTTTGATGGAGTTTAGCTAGTTTTGCGTGATGTTTCTTTTGATTCATATCAACTCGTACTTAATATGCCTTTAAATGTTAAGTTTGAGTGTTGTAAGGGGAAAAATTATAGTTATATTTATATGCTTGTCTGTATACACGCTTGTCGCTTGTTGTTTGGTTACTGTGTGTACAAGAGTGTTGTTAAAACTTGTTGCTGTTTTCATTCGTGTGTGGTTTTTTGTGTGTTTTGTGTTTTTGGAAGTTGCGCTTTTTTTTTCAAGGTGTCTCTCTGCTTCAAGCTTCTGTTTGTCTGTGGTTTGTCTGTTTGTTGAGGTGCACTGTTGCTAGTGTGTGTTGGTGTAGGAGCATGTTTCTGCATGGAATTGCTCACTGCGCCTGCGGATCACATTGCAACAGCCGCACGATCGACGGATCACTCTTCGCTCCCTCGATGAACTCCTCCAGGCTCAGCTTGCCGTCCTTGTTGCGATCCATCTGGCGGAAGATTTTGTCCGTCCGCTTCTCCGGTGTGCTTTCATCCTCCGGCATCTTCATCACCGAGCCGACCATTTTGTAAATGGCCTGTTGAGCATTGTCCAACCGAGCGGCAAACAGAAAGAAACCGTAAAGGGCATTGAAATCGTATAATCAAAATAAACGACCCTCTCGTGTGCGATTATGTGTGTGTGTGTGTTGGGGTGGCTATGGGGGATATTTGACTTGCGTAAAGGTTTGAACACAGTACAGGCTGGATGGAGGATGAGGATGACTGTGGGGTAATTGTATTTCCGGCACAATTTGCCGTCAGACTTACGGTTACAATTTCCAGCATTTCCTGTCGGGAGATGTATCCGTTACCGTCCAGATCGTACATGGAGAATGCCCATTTCAGCTTCTGTTCTAGCTTGCCGCGCGAGGTAACGCTCAGTGCACACAGGAACTCCCGGAAGTCGATCGTACCGTCTCCGTTGGCGTCGAACGTCCGAAACACGTGCTCGGCGAACTGAAATTCGTTTAAACAGGAAAGGGGTGAACATGAAGGAACGCTAACAGTAGGTGAGAACACATTCCGACAACTGAGAAGACAAATGTGTTTTTTCTTCTTCTTGCAATCCCATCCCTGTTCGGTAGATCAATCATCATTACTAGTCCAATTATCATCGATTTTCATTTCACAAATAGAAAGCAACTGAGGCAAGTAACACACACAATTCACTGTTGTATTTCCTCCATTTTTTGTTGCAAAAAGGAATTGTGAGTTAGCATCGGAAACATCTAAACGAGGCAATTTTTTATTGACTAACTTTTAGAAACGAGTTCAAAGCGCGCACAATAGCTCTAGCCTTGTGCATACACAGAACAAGAAGGAAAAGAAAATATTTAACGACGAACAACAAACACAGCTGAAGGTCATGAAGGACAAGGTCAGTATGACCATTCCCACGAGAGAGGGAGAGAAATAGGGAAAAGCAAAGGAACAAAAAAACGCAAAAACAAAATGCAGCATTCGAAAGAAATGAACCGAAAAATCAAACCAAAACTCGGCCCAATACCTACTGACCCGTAGCCAACAGATTTATGATTCTCGCCCCTTTTTGAAAAAAAAGGAACCATTTTCCCCCTGCTCCTCCCATCGCGCAACAACAAATTGTGTGCTCCATCGAAAATGGTGGCTGGAGTTGTAGCGCCCGGAAGTACCGAACACACCTTAACTTTTAGACCGAAAATTTGGCCCACGGTGGGGTGAAAATGATTGATTGGTTTTAGGTAATTTCGCCCGATTCAGCGCTCGGTTAATGGTTTTACTTTTTTTATTGGTTGATTTTTGTATTAATTATACAACCGGGCTGCAGTGCCGATGGAGGCGCATGGTGCTGGTGTGCGTTAACAAATGATTTTTTAATGTTGTTTTAAGGGTAAAAGCACTTAATACTTGCTGATGGGATGATAAAATGTGTATGATGATTAGATATTCTTTCAACTGCGAGGGAAACTCCACGGAATTCCGGTGATGAATGAAACGATTGAAATTATTTCATGATGGAGGCGCCTGGTGGTTTACAGAATATTGCAGGAACATATTCAAAACATTGTTCAAAACATTCAAAAGCACCATCACTGGGGAATGGACTATATTCGTAATCACATAAACAGTGAAAGCAAACAAGCTAAATGCCCCATGAAACGTAATTGGAAACAGATTCGCTTTGCCCACAAATTCAACAACAGCAAGAAGGTAAAAATAAAATTTAATCTCAACCATTCCCAAAGCACGAGCTAATTACGTGGCGCTCGGTTGCATTCAGATTGAATTGACTACGCGACCTCCACGCGGCATCGGGCGCGTGTGGTTCGTGCGAGAATTAGTACACTGACTGCCCGATTTCCGCTGGGAAGGTTGCTTCCGGTTGCCATCGCGCACTCGAGAGTCTCCCACAGCAGGTCGCCGGTGAACTTTTAAACAATCTTCCACATCCTAATCCACTCAATGCGAAACGAACTCGACATTTTGGCCCGGCGTCACGGTTCCAGGGTGGTGGTGCGCGTACAAAATACGAGGAAACTTGATTCAATTTCAAGCAACAACTCCCGCCGTGAGATGGACGGCTTTTGGTGTTTGGTGCTGCTTTTTTCTTTGCTCTCGTGTAGGCGACCACCTGCTGCTGTTCTTGTTGGAGGAAGGAACGAAACGATGATGGGAACAAAACATCCCGGTGATAAGGATCAAAGCGAACCGACAAAGTGGCATGTGTGCGCTTAGAACCGTATCATACGAGATGGCAACAATCGTGCTAATGTTGTATATTGAAGTTTGAATATTTTATCTGCTGTTCCCACATCGTCCCATTCGTTTGTTGTTCATTCCGTTGCATCAGGCGAGTGTTTGCATGGTTGCTGCTTTGTGAAAAACAAGCACACACACACTCGTAAATAGGACCGGTCAAAGGTACGTGGTGGAGACTACTGATTGGGAAGGAAAGGACAAGAGAAAGAAACATAATTTTACACTCACCTTGCTGGCATCGCCGTAGGGGAAGAAGTTGCCATAAATTTTCTTAAACTCCTCCACCGACAGATGACCGCTCGGGCAGTCTTTCAGGAAGCCTTTGTACCATTCTTGTATCTCAGCATCTGCAGACGACAAAAAAAAACAACGAGGGTGTGAGAATAGTCGTAAAAATACACAAAAAAGCAACACAACCCATAAACAAATAAGCTAAACGACAAAATAAAAATGGTGACCGAAAAATGCTTGGAAGATGTGCGTCCTTTGCGAGAACGATTACGGACGCCAAACCGACGTATGTCAGGATGCGAGGATTGTGCCATCCGAATGCGAACGATGTGCTGCTGACGTAAATTTAAATATGATTTCGTGTAGCGAGTTTGTTTTTCTCGTTTGAGGAGAGCAAAATAAGAAAAAAATCTATCTCTTAGCTTATAGCGCTTTTCTTTTCCACGGCACACATATCATCAAGAAATCGAATAACGATTACCTTGTTTTCTTTTCCCAGACAGCAACGGAGAAAAAATCGAAAGGCTCCTCCGGACATGGGGGCCACAAAATCGAATCTTTTGCTACATAGCACAATAGCACAATAATGGCGTATTAAGACGTTTGGGAAATCGTTTCGAAAAGCAGGAAAATTTATTGTTTCGAATTCGATTATTTATTTATCCGCATTCGCAAAACTGGGCACTAAAACACGTGAAAATTGTGCCGTTTTTTGCTGCACTTTTTATTGCGAACAAAGCGCCAAAGTACTGCTTCAGCGGTAGAAAGAAAACTTGAACCGGAAGCCTAAATAACGCGCACGGACAATTCGTTTGTAAATCTTCTACCGGTTAGTTGTTGTATTTTGGGGCCGTGTTCTGTCGCTTTCCGTTCGATCGACCGTTTCACGGTTCTTGGGAGAGTAATCGAATCGCATCGAGCGGCTGGAATGGAAATAAATATGTTATTGGACACCTGAGTGTAGCAGACGCACCTAGTAGGAAGCAGGTTTTACTTGGTCTGCAAATTGTCGTTATTGTTCTCGGAGTGATCCGCTTATCTGCTTCGATGGTAAACGGTTTAAGTGAAGTAATAATTGCTTTAAAATGAGGAAAAGGAAGTCTGATAGAAATCTAACATAAAAATTGACTATCTGCCACGAAGGGAGGCACTCCAAAATGTTTTAAAATTAAAAAAAAATGCGTTTGAAACTCTTTGAGATCTTCAAAACAAACAATTTGGAGATATTTAATATAATGTTTTTAATACCTTTTCTGCTCCAAATAAATTGTATAACATATCAAAAAAGGTATCTATCACGAAGAAGCATTCTTCCTTTATGATAAATTACGTCACGGTTCGTACCGTCCGACACAACACAATGCATTAGTATTGCTCACCATTTCACTTCACACATTTATCGTGCCCAATTCAGCACGATTCCTTGTGTCAGTTTGGTTTTGTGTACCCTGAAGTGCCGACGTTTATTTTTCGTCCTATCACGATCCATTTCTTTAACCTTCCTGAAAAACCCTGAAGTGCTTAAGACCGTCGACAATGCGGTGAAGCCCGGAACATGGGCTTACATATGGTTACATTTACCATTATTTTTCACCATGCGCTCGGTTTGGAAGAGCGTGTAGCATCCGTACGGAGTACATGTTGCCACAAATTACGAAATGAAATGAGGCATCAACATGCCATTCCGGAGAGGCTTCGTGCAATTTTCCACCGAAGAAAGTAATGTAAAGCCGCACGACCAGTTACTTCGAGTCGTATCGGGAAGGAAATTGCACACAACTTGCTTTGCACACGAGCAAGTGGCAAATTAGCACCGACCGGTAACTCCTGTAAAAGCGAAGCATAAAGCCTACAGAGAACGCAATAAAAACGAGCTCTGCCAAAATGGCAGACAGAGCAGCTTCGAGAAGACGAAGAAAAATAGATACCCGGGCGTGATTTATCCTTTTTTCTAACGTAACGGATTTTCGGTCGAAAATAGATCCCTTCGGGTCAACCTGTACTGGGAGGGAGTCATCGAAAGAAACTTGTCTGACGTTCTGCATCGGTTTCGGTTTCATTAATGTTGGCATCCCTCCTTTTGTGTGACTCTAGGAAAAGATGTACATTACACTTCTTGAAAGGATAACTCGCCGAGAAAAAGTGGATCCCTTGCCGAATTTTGGGATCGGGCAAATTAGCCCCAAGTGCGTGAAATTGCGAACAGACAATGAGTACAATCGTAAGTCCTGAAAGAGCAGTAAATAAACTGGATCTTTGAAAAAAAGACTATAAAAACTGAGATGGATTTGTTTTCTTATTTGATGATCCATTCCCCTTTCATTTCACACTCATTAGGAGAGGTGGTAATTAGGGCCTTTATGAAAACAGGTAATTAAGATGAAACCCTTTTCGGGAGGCAATTTCGAGAAGCCTCCTCTATGGTGAATAATAACAACTGCTTGGCAAAAACAAAAACTGGTTTATCTTCAAAAATAACGCTAATCTTAAAAGATTAAGCCCGGCGCCAGTAAACAATAAGCCTGGCAATATATTTGATTGATAAATTAATGTAATAATTGCTGGGCATTGGATTCGACCAGTTATCGATTGATTAATAAAAACCCGAACGCCACAGTTCATGATCGTCCGTGATTCGGTGGAATCATTAATAGGCCAAAAGGACGACCCAGTTATTGCACACCATTATCATTTAGCCCATCACATTCGGATCAACTGATTGCCCTTCCCTCGTAACGCGAAATAGATGGGTCTCGGGGTTTGGCGTTACGTGATTCTTAGCCCGTGCTTCCTTTTGCCAATTCACACAGAATGGAAAGTAACATCGCTCATCGCAGACATCGTAAAAACCCGCGACCGGAAGAAGAAATGGTAATAAATGGTTAAGAATGGGCACCATGAATCACCGACGGGGAGTCACACAAACCGCAACGACGCGATTGTTGCGAGAGACGAGAAAGTCCTGCACGCCACAGAGGGTGTGTACGTAAAGAAAGAGAACACTTTTACGAGCCCCAAAGCGTTCGATTTAATGAGCCGTATGGTGAAAAACGCACGGCCATGGTGGTTTTCACGGGGGACCAGTCAATAAGGAAACGCGAAACGACGAACGGATTATCGGAAACGGGTGTATGCGCACCGTTGAAAGCATTTCCTCTTTCGTCCTGAAACTAAACTTCGTTGTGATTGATGATCGAGGCACGTCTGTCTGCCTCGGGTAAGGTCGGTTCGGTTTTATTGACCTGAGCAGAAGAAATATAACAAATCCCATCACCTCGCAAGGATACACCGTGTCCACCGTGTCGAAGGTCGATGGTGATAGTGGTAGGATTGAGCTTTATCGCAGCATGTTCAGCGGAGAAGGTGAAACTCACAGGTTCAGCCACACCGAACGGAAACTGGATTTATTTGATTGAAGAAGATGTCGTTGGGAACGACAGTCTGCAGACCCAGTGATAGCGATACCGAACAGTGATCGAAATGCGCTGCGATGGGTAGCGAACGATAGACCGTACACGCGAAACGGAAATGTATTTCCTGTTGAGCGTACCGCACGTATCTGCCACTGATGACGCGGTTCGGTCGAGCATCCGTTCGTTTGGTTGATTTTTATCGTTACCATTTCAGCGCCCTTCCGGTTCAGAAATTCCATTTTAAAGCGATGTCTTTAACTGCAACCGAATTTCAAATTAATTAAAAAGTTTCCAAACAAAAGCGATACGATCAGGATGTTGAAGTTGTTGATTTTATTACGAATTAAAATTTTCCCGAGCTGTGTGCAAGGAAACGACTATTGAACGCTTGATTGCATTACGCCTAAAAGTATGCAACGCGAAATGCGTTCATGAAATGAATTTAAGTGTAAATGGAAAAAACGCGGCGAAATTGCAATTGAATTGTGTAGTCCATCAATCGAAATGCAATTGTAATGAGCTTACCATTTCGAACGTACATACCATGACACAGTGAGCCAGTGAATCCGAAACATTCAATTAATAACATATTGTGAGGATAATGATATGATCAAGCTGGCTCTCCTACAGCACGTTACGCACTATCGGATAATGCTATATTTCACACGAAGAAGACACCAATAATTAAGTTATGCGATGGAATAAAACAAGAAAAGCGTTACACCACCATTAGCGACGGCATCACTTCATGTTGCAAATGAGATGTGCGGCCACAGATGTGTTTCATTTTAGAGGACTTTTTTTTGCGACGCAGTGTGTTTGTCATTCAATTCTGTGCCGTCTGCTCGTGCTGCTCATGTTTGCTGCTATGCTTTGTTCGGTCCTCTTATTATCTTCCCCCCTCCCCCTCTCTACAGGTAAGACTTGTGGTTTTATTCATTCTAGAGACCATCATTTTACCGTTGGCTCGCCACAAGATCCCAAACACTCCTTGGTGGCTTAAGAACGATGAACGAGCAAACGAAAAATGCTTCTGGGATCTGTAATGAATAATAATATCCCGGAATGATGGCGTCCGACCTTGTCTCCGTTGTCGGAATGAGAGATGCGCTACACTCACAGTATTGCCATCATCACGGGGCTACGAAAGTACGCACACGGATTAAGCCCCAAACACAGGGCACTCTAAAAGTATACGGACAAACCAGTATTACCGTTGAACTACAGTAATACTTCGACCGTCCCATACCTACCTGAGAATTCTGTGTTCTGCTTCAGGTCCTCCAGCACCTCCGGCTTCAGTTTGCTGTTTTGCTTGCCCATTTTGTATCTGTGTGTGTGTTTGATGGGGGGGAGGTTTCGGTTGAACCGTGCGTTGAACACTCTCCTGGGGATAGTGGATCGGAGGTTTGATGAGGCCCGGCTCCTTTGTCGCTAGCGTCGGGATGGGCAAACGCCAAATACCTTACCCCGCTGTACTCGACGAGGAAGAAAAGAAATTTATCTTAACTTGCGTTACTTTCACCGTGCGCTTCCGCGTATGTGTCTCGCCCAGGATGAGGTTCTTTTCTCCAGGAACAAATAGCAGACAAGTGGCCGGCGGTTAGGCTCGGTGGCTAACGCGCAAATAGAAATGATTAAAGCACCCAATGGTTCAAAATGCTGCCGCCAGTGCTTACGCGTCTTGTAGCGCTTCGATTCTGCTGTATATTTTCTTATACTCTCTTTTCTCGTTCTACCTCGTCTCGCGTTGCCCGCAGCGTTTGTTGTCTTTTTAATGAGGTTTATGTGTTGCGTTGCGTTGTGTTCGCGCTTTTTTCGTCCGTCTCACAGCTCTTGTTGTTTGTCTTCGAACTCGGCCGAGTGAACGCAATTTTGCCGCTCGTGGGGCTGCGTTACACTTTTCAATTTCTTAATTAGAAAAGAATAACAACGATTTATCTCGTCCAGTGCCTTGGCTGTCAGTGCCGGCGTCCGAGTTGTCCGAGCTGTCTCGAATGGAGCACTACACACCGTGCACGCCGGTCCGATCGGGATTAGATTACGAGGACGTGAAGCTGTGAAGCCAATCCGTGTTCTGTTGCCTGCTCTTTCCTCACTGTCGGTGTGATGTTTCCCAAAGCGCAAGACAATCGTCCATTTTCGAAGCGAATCCACCGGAAACATTAGCCATGGAAAGGAAAAGCAGAAAGAAAATGATATAACAAAAGCTTGATTGGTACTTTTCTGTTATTACTTCGGTTATTAATGATTTTTCTTATATCTATCGTGGATGTTTTTTTGTAGTTCTGCAAACTTATTCCACTCCAATCCATGCCAAGAGAATTGTTCTACGAATTTCTGCCTTTTCCATTCATTACATTCGACGTGCTCGGGTTTCGAGTTCGTGCCGGTATTCACACGTAAAGTTGGTTGTGGCATGCCAACACTTGAGCAGTAATAGGAGTTTTTTCTTAAACTACTTCTCTCGAAGTCGCTTCACCGTTTGGGATTTCTTTCATTTGCAGTTTTTCCAACAGCAGCTTCTAACTCTAACGATTTTACGCGTACCGAAAGAGAACGCCAATCCACTCACCCAGAATTACTGGCAACCAGTAATTGACCGTTTTCCGTTTAATCATCGTTCGTTTCGAGATTACAGTTTTACGAACTAAACATAAAAGCTATTTACGATTGAAGGTAGTTTCCGTTCTTTCGGATTAACGAGTATGCTGAAATTAGTTACAAATATTTTCCAACGTGCCAATCAACCAGTATTACAAGGTTAAAGTGTCCATACCAGGTAGGCTAACTTCTTAGTTACTCAAACATTTGGAAAAAATAGCTTCTCTTCTTCACTACGCAGCTTTTGCGTATAAAGGATAAAGGAGAGAATGTTACTAGACGTTTCACGCCCGGACATACGTTCCATCCGATGATGGATCGGATGTCGCATCCGTTTAGCAACATTGTTGTGTATCAGTCTTATTTCTCCGGGCTTACACGTTTTTCTCTTGCAGGAATCGCTCCGTTCCTAGATGAACGGTAGGTTAATTGAATCTTTAGAGCGTTTCCCCCTCGAGGTACGGTGATGAGCTACTTGCCGCATTGGAAACAGCTTCCAGCTATCGGAGCAGTCCTTAGTAAAACGCACCATTCCACCGGAAGGTGTGGTGTGACAGCGAGGAGGCACCTTCCTCAATTAGCGGAAAGCAGCAAAAGAAAGCAATGGCTCGATTCTCCCCCTTATACACTGATGAAGTTAGTTGTCACTGTGGCTTTGTGTAGTTGAAATTCAATTTCCACTAATAACTACGGACACCGCAACTGAGGCACCAATACTGCCACTATCACCGGGGAACAAAACCCAATCAATTGCTAATGCATCCGCAGAAGTCTAAAGGGAAATAGAGTGTACCGCTCGGTGGTTTTTTTTATTGTAGTTGCACCAAGGGGAACTAGGGTGATAAGTTTTTATGATTAGTTGAAACACTGTTTCCGTTCCATAATACGATCGGCACACAGATGGAGTGTTGGAGAAACACGCCCAATGAAATTAGTTTCCTCGATTGACAGTTATCCCTTGTTTAAGCTTTACCTACTTATGTGGGAAGAAAATGGCTCTATCAATAATCTTTAATGCTCTCAGATAGTTTATATTCGATTTAGTGAAATATGCATGAAAATGACGATTGTCTAACTGAACGCCTGAAAGTATGCAATCCCCATTGCAAAATCATTTTATAACCCGCTTTAGATAAAAACATAACAATAAGAGCGGAAATGGTACATTCACCGTTGGATCACCTTTTGTTTTATAGTTAAAACATGTATTTTATTTCGAAAACGATTGAAAACAGGCTTTTTATTCGGAAAAGGGGGGAGGTTTGTTCATACAGGCGACGACAGTAACGACAAGATCCGGAGCCTAGGAATGGTTTCGTCTCGACACGCGCGTACTCAGGAAAGTACACGGCGTTCGTAATGTTTGTGTGGGTCTTGTGTTATGCAACGTGTTGTTTATGTTTTGCTTTGTCCCTTTTCGGTTTTGCTTTTGCAGCGTATGTAGTGAATAGTACAAGAAATGAACCGAACACAGCCAGTAGAAAAATGTAAAAAACTAGCGAAAGCGCAATATTTCTTTTTAGGAAAGATTTTCCTTACCATTTTAAGCTGGTTTGCTTAATTTGTTATGTTTTGTTTTCCATTCTCCTTGTTTGTTTTGCTTTATGTTTACAAATGCTTGAAGTTTTGTTTCGTTTTGTGTACCTGTCTCCAGTAATGCTCTGTTTATCATTATTATTATTATTTTAATATAGAAAAAGAAAACATCCCATCAACATCGCACTATACTTAATTTTGTAGCTCTGTAACGTCCGCTTCCTTTTTCCTGTCCGATATTCCACGCTCCTTGCTGGCTTGACCGTTTCGCTCTTAAACAGGGTTTTGGGGTGGAACTTTGTGGGAAGCAAATGTAGCTGTGTCTTATCTTGTTGCTTGGTTTGTTTGCTCGGTAAGGAATTTCTGCGGGATTTGAGATTTACGTTAGCATTTAAATATAGTTATACTAGTGCATTCTTTACTTCCACTGCATTTTTCAACTATGCACATCATTTTCAGTATGGTTTCCAATTTGTTACCGCTCCAACGATCCACAGTACAATCCCGAAATGGAGTTTTCCACATTTAGAGTGAAGAGTGGGTGTGTTTTTTTTTGTAATGTGTGTGCTTCGATTAAATTGTTTGCATATTTACGAGTCTTTCGTCACCGTCCGCCATCAAATCGTGTTGCTGTTGGCCACCGTTCGATCAATAACTTGTTCACCAGTTCCGAGTGACCTGCCTACAAAACCTATCCTCTCTCCTTTTGCGGGGGATGTGTTCAGCTTCGCGACTATGAGCATGACGTGAGGAATGGTTGCAGTTGCTTATGCACGCTCATTATGATTTTTTGTTTTGTTTTGTGCTAGTAGACACCAGTTAAACTTGTGCAAAAATGAATATTTTCTCTTCCTTTTTTTTGTTTTTATTTATTAGTATGAGCTTGCTCTCGAATTTGACATCTAGTTTTTTTTTTGGTTTGCTTTGTTTGTTCCTTGCGTTCGTATGTGAGTGCATATTTTGTTTTACTTAATGCCTTTTTTGTTTCTTTCTCTTATACGTTTAACACCTTTCGTTAGCTGTCACGGTGCGAACCCGCTTGCCCACAGCAATCACTAATGGGGAATAATGATCTGATACGCTATGTTGGTTGCATTTTGTTCTGGATGTTTTTGTTTGGGTTGCTTGCTCTGCATAATATAAATATATCAACAGTAGTGCTCTTAGTTTCAATCGTCGCGCCCTCTGCTTCGCCGGTGCAGTTTTGCTGTTGTGTTAAGATTACCATTTTATTTTACTACAATTGTTAAATTTGTCTCTTTACGGCCGTCATGCGAATGTGCTTTCCATGTTCATGTTCATCATGAGTTTTAATATAATTCGATTCATTCACCATGTATCCGGAAAGCTGCTAGAGCTAATGCTAGAGCTTCGCCAGCTTTTGAATCAGTCGGTCACACAGTTTCTCTTCGCCTTGGGGTTCCTTTCTAACGGGTTCTGTAACTGAAGCACCAATCGTTTTAAGCTATATTGTTGAAATTTTGGTTGCATTTTATTACAAAAAACAGAGACGTATGTTTTTATTTAGAGCTACATGTAAATGGAATACTTTGACTAGAACTTCTAACAACAATACATAACAACTTGTGCCAAGGAAACGTAAACTGTTGTTATTGATGGAACAAATACAAAAAAAAACCATAACAAACGAAAAAGGAATAAAAGAAACATTGTTAACCAAATTATACACTGCACTGTTTGAGAGCAGCAATTTTAAAATCAACATTAGAGCAAATAAACCATTAAACAATGTACTTCGAAGAGCATTCTGCTAAAAACCAAACCAATGTCACATTGTGGTGGAAAATTTTCCATTTCTCTGTCCTGATTTGATGCACAAACAAATCAGGATTTTTTTTCTATGCCGATATGGTAAACTCATAACGATTCCGAGAGTACGATGGACAGTTTTTCTTTCCATGGTAAAACTGCCATTAGTATGGCAATGATTTACTTTGTACGAATCTATTGTGTAACGAGATGTCACATGATTGATTCATGTAGCTGGAATTATGGAAATTTATGTGTCGCGTTCTGTTTATGCAATGAAAATATTGAAATATATTGTCTGATCGTTCAGCTGTGTAAATGCTGTGGAAAATATTTGATGGCTACCGTTTAGCTGTACACTGATCATCCATAAAAATGTCTTGATTAACGCCTTGAAGGTCAGCGTGTTAGGAATGTAATCAATAAGTTTTTGTAATCGGCCCCAAGTGCATCAAACATCATGCCGCTATTTTCTGAATGACTATTTAGAAGCATTTTTGCATCTTTAGTGCAATGTTTCGCTCAAAGCAAACAACCACTCTCACTAAAACGAGGCAACATTTCATGAAGACATAAAGTATAATGAAACGAATGCGAAATGAGAACATGAAAATGCGAAGAAAAAAAAACAAACAAAAATGGAATAAAACCATTCTTTTACATACATGCCACCGTTCCATCAAACGAACATCTATGCCTTGCTGCCGAAGACGTTCAAATATACATACGAATAAATATGAATGAAGTCTTTCATCGGCGAAGTTCCATCGTCCTTTGGGAAGTAGAAAGATAGCGCGAAAAAAAAGGAAAAAAAATCGCACGCACTTATTTATGAACACCCCAAACATTAAAGAAACCATACAAAGGAAGATGCGAAAAGAAACGCTGCCATGGATGGAATTCTTTTGCTTGATAATGAGTCTACCCATTGCCGGGAAGAAACGATGCTTTTCATATCCATACAAATACACAGACACACACACACGGACGCAGAAAATAGCACAGATTACCACATAAACACATAACGTCGTGCAAAGAGATGGAGCTGTTTGCGCAAAGAAGAAAACAAAATATTGACAGCCACCGGAACCCATTGTCAGTTGGGTTGGGACACGTCTTGGGCGCCTCCATCGACGAAGCCGAAAGATATGCCGGCCATTTTCTAGTGCCGGTTTTGGTTGTAATTTCATGGTATGCTTCAGCGCCATCCTTCTGTGGCCTTGTGTGGTTTTATGGTTTCGCAATGCTTTAGGGGTCCTTGCGTAGCGTCACTGGTTGTTGTCTTTCACTAAGCGCCTTAGTGTTTGCTGTATGTATCCCGCACATACATCCCCACAAATAGGGAGCTACACAAAATGAAGGGACGAGATTCCCGTTACATGTGTGCATCTACTCATTTACGTCCAGTGCGTCAATTATCGTCACGGTTCGCTGTGATAAATATCTTTATACGCGTAAAGTGACACGATACGCATACGGTGCTTATGTGTTTTGCACCTTTCCTCGTGCGTCTGTGTGTGTGCGGTTTGTGTTGTTGTGTAATATGGTTCTTATCATGGTTGCTTTTCGACTTAAACTCATCACCACTATACGGGGGCTCTCGCCGATTGATTCGATCTTCCTATTGGTGACTAACGAGAAGCTTTTAAGCACGCACATATACACACATGCACACCGGTTGCGCATATACACACACACACACATCTATATCCTAAACACTCCATTCCCGCATTGGCCTGATTTTAGAGAAAAGCATCAAAAATAAATGTTCCAATAGCTCTTCTAGTTTGCTTCTTCCAAATCGACTGTGTTGGTTCATCGCTACACGATCGCCACTCCGTCGGCATTGGGGAAAAAAGAAAACGAAAACGAAAACAATAACGACGCTTTCCCTTTACAGCCCGACATTATCCTAGATTAGATCTTAGCTCTTGTAGAGAGGGGCATTACATACCCTTCGATTGACTCGCGCTAAGAGTGTGCGGACGTGTGCGTGGATGTATCGGGTTCACACCGACCCACCAGAGCACGCCCGCACTACTCCCCTTTGTATCAAATTCTCATCAATATATCATTACATACGTAGCATCAACATCAGCAAATGGTAGGTTTTTCTTTTTTGGACGCTTGGCAGGACGTGAGTACTATTACGGCTAAATGTGGTTAGCGCTCGCACGCATAAATTCCCTAAAGGTTGTCTTTCCTTCACCGCTCCACCAATCGGTTGTGGTCACACACAGACACACACAAACACATGTGGAGGTGGCTTTCCATTTTCTTATTAAATTTTCATCGACCACGGGCATAAACAGGACAGAGGTGGAGCCGACAGTGCTAGCCGTCTGCAAAACGCTGTACGGGAAAAGCCGTTCCTTACATCCCAATCCTAGACTATGAGCGATGGTCTACATTCACGAACTGTGATGAATGGGGTGAGACTAGAGTAAAGCAAAAACTCAGATTGTGAGATGCTGTTTCCCGTGACGCGGTCCACCAGCACATAGAGAAAGAGAGAGAGAGAGACAGAGAGCGAGAGAGCATGGTTTGGAATGAAAGCTTAGCCCGATTTAAGGCTTCGATTCTAATCGAAGCACGAGTTTCGGGACACAACTTCTAATTGTAGCGAACAGAGACGTTATGAGTTAGTCGCTAGTCTCCTCTCACCAAACTCGGCCGGTGTCCCACCGGTCTATCATTTCGTATGATGGTTCTTCGTATGGATCGTTGCGCTTCCTACTTTTCGTCTAAATATATGTATATATCTCTCTATATATATGACTGTCATCTTGCTATATTATGCCTTATCGCTTCCCTTCTCATTCTCCCTAGTTTCGTAAATTTTGCCTCTGGATAGTTGCGTTTGCTTGCAATCGGTCTGAGGTGCTGCCCGCTACGGGTTTTCCGCTTTTAAGTTTTTTTTTGTATTCTTGTTTGCCCCTTGTAATCTCTGTCTGGCCTGTGTTTTGTTTGCTTTGCGCTAGGATGTGTGTGCAAAAAGTATGATTGTATGGTGTCTTATATATGGCAATGATGGGGATGGGTTCGTCCCCGCCGTACGGGTACGGGCCCCGCTTAGGGTGCGAGCATTTTCGACAGTTCCTCGTCCTGCAGACAACCCTTCAGGAACTCGTCCTGCGTCAGCTGACCGTCGTTATTTTCATCCATCTTGGCGAAGATGTTTTTCGCGCGCTCCTCCGCCGAATCGGCCGGTTTGTTCGATGAACACGCACCAAGCATATCGTATATTGCCTGTATGTAGAGGAAAGGAAGAAAAGAAGCGGAAAGTAATGTATTAATATCAAATTTGGTTTTCCAATTTATCGTATCATCGAACGGAGAATGGGTCATGTTTATCAAAACTTTGCGGCATACACTGCGGGTACACAAATCCATCACTGTCGCGTGCGAGAAGAGAGCAACGTCCACGACCGCATATATAAAAATGGAGTTTTGGAAACTTCCTTTCACCAGCAACCCCGTGATGACCCTGGGATGGTGATCGTCTGCTAATGACATTCAGGTGGGTTGGCGTGGTTGTAAGCTTGAGACGTACTGAATCGAAAATTTCGACGTCAAAAACAAAATTCTACCCCTCGCGGGGAGATGGATATCATCAATCACGCAACTCCACTCTTCACTGTGTTAGCGCAATCTTTTCGTTAAATTTCTTACAGGTCGTCGCATTCACGGTCAATAGCGCACATGGTTTATCCTGCATTTGATCGATTGTAATAGCTTTCTCTGAGCCGCTTGAAGGCCGCATTTGCGTTAAAAATGATTCTTAAAGTGGCACAAGCATTAAGCAACCCCTTCCTGACGAGAGTGCGCTGAAAGTGTGGAAAAGGTTGGCAAACTTTCCCAAACCTTCATAACTTCCGCATGGCTGAGCTTGACGTTGGCGCTAGTACGAAAGACGGTTGGACATTTCCGCGTAATAGCAACACCACTGGAAGTGTTGGCACAAACAAAATTGTGAAACTTCAACAAAGACCAAGAGAAGCCACCGTCATGGAGAAAGCTTAAATTCTGCTTTACATTACAATAAGTTACAATATTAACTCCAACCATTAGCAACCATTATTCTACAAATAAAACATCATAAAATTCAAACTGAGCTGATATCTCCCAGGATGATGTATCTCTTTCTCACGACCAGCCAGTCTGGATAAACTAAAAGAGAAGTGCAAAATACCCAACAGGGGAAGAGATATTTCATTTATTTATTTTTAACTTTGACAGGAACAAATTACAATTACATCGTGATGAAAATGGGGCTTCATATTTCATTACTTCCTGTCACACTACAAAAGGAAGATTGAAATCCCGCATATAAACGGAACACGTCTACTGAATCATCGACGAATTACTCAAGATTCCCACTGTAACATATTCGAGGCTTAGCGTGTGTACGTTCCGCGGTCGGCACACCGGAGCAGGTTGGTTGAGACGCGGTACCGACCGACAACCGAAACAAGAGCCATGATTTATGATCGCTGTTTATCTTAATTACACAGCACTCCGTGGTGGCGGTGTGTGTGTGTGTTGTAGGATGCTCAGCCACCAGGCCGGTATATTGCATGCGCTGCTACTACTGCTACTGCTGCTGCTGTACTTTACAAAAGGGCTTTTGCAATAAATTTTCATCGTCTTCATCGATTCGTGTGAGTGCAAACAGCGAACACCGTGCGCCGGTACTTTTCGGGAAAGGGTTTTGCCACGTTTGCCATCTGATGCGGGCTGTTTGGAGAGATGTGTAACGTCATCAGCTCTTCTACACGAAACCGGGGGAGCGGTGAAGGTAAAATTTTCTAACAACCCACAAATAAGTTCTGAGGTTAAATTACAAGCCATTAAAATGGTTCGTTCATAAATTCATTCACGGGCGTGCTAGGCGGCGGCTCAAGTGAGGACAGACAGATCAATGTGCGGCAAAAGGTTCACGTGAACGTGTGTAATAACGACGAGCTGAAATGTGATCTGCAGCGAAATGTACAAACACGCAGATCCCCAAGGCGAACGTTAAATTATGAATGCGTAATGCCTTTTGAAGAAATGGGAGGGCTGTGAGGCAGATTGTGGTGGTGGGAAGAGTAAAGATGAGGATGTTGTTGGTAATGCATAAAGTATATTTATTTTTAATGTCTAATATTGAGTTTCCTATGCCCAAATACTTGGAAGATTAATAAATCTAAAGTATTGCTTTGAAGGAAATTCTTTAGAGAGTCATGGCTCTATTGATTGTAGACGAACTCCTCTTATCAAGAGAGTCATTCAATAAAACTCTACTGTCAATCTTCTTCTCTATTCTGTATAATGAGCTCGTCTGTTGAAAATAGTCAGGTCTCCAAACCGTTTTCAGGAAACCTGAACATTAATATTAACATGACGTGATCAACCTGTAGAATCCTAACAAAACTGATATATTTCAGTTCGAATTTTGTTGACTTGTGAAATGCTTGTCAAAAAAGATACAAATGACATATTGAACGCGTTCTTTTGCTATACTACCGAACTCCAGTGACTGGAACGCACAACAACAGTGCACAAAACTCGGGCTGTTATTTATTTTCCTTTAAACGCACCACGCCACAACAACAACCTAATCCATCGTTGCGATCAACTACTGAAAGTAAAAGCTTATGGCATATAACATGAACAACATTGCAATGCAGGCACGTACGACAGAAGAAAAAAAACTTTAAGAACCATATTACTCCGGTCCGATCCAATCGTGACTTGTCATGGAGGCAGCGCTAAAACGGAAACGTCCTCAACAGCCCCGGGAGTAAACGGTGTGGAAAACCGTACAGGATGCAATATCGGCTTGAGGAATTAGCTTTTAAAGGGAACTCCCCTCGCTTGCCAAACCAACCCACTCAGCAAAAGAGCTTTTTTCCATTTCACAGTTTATTTATGTTTTTTCTCGCTCTCTCCCCCCTATTCCCTTTCTCTTCGATTCTTCCCGTGACCGTGACTGGTTCCGCTTTGCTTCGGGTTTGTACCGTAGTACTTTCGGTTGAACGGTCGGCCCTCTTCATGTCATCATGCTATCTTGCATGGCCGGTGCAATTACAGCACCGGTCGCCTGAGGGGAAACTAGAAACTGCTCTGTCCATTATGCGAATGAGAATTTAGATGCACCGGTTGGCCACCAACCCCGGCCGCTCATCCGATTGAGTGTGTCAGACTGCGACCAAACCGTACCCAGTAGGTACCCGGGGTAAAGAAGTTGTTAAAGAAGGTTTTAGTCTGTGCAGACACGAATGAAATTGCATGTCCCCGGTTCCATCGTACCGTTGACCGATTTGAGATCGGGCGCAATGCATTCATAATTCATAGATATCTAGCATCAGGTGGCAACTGGCGAAACGTTCGTTTAAGGGTTCATGTAAAAAGGGGTTTGATGTTTGAACTGGTAATCGTAAATATTCCTAAACTTTCGAAAGGGATGCTCACAGTGAAAAATTATAAAATAAATTTAAAATAACCCCAACAAGCTAAGGAATGTTGAAAACATTTCAACACAATCATTCTTCTTTAACATTGATTGCGCTTAACAAAAGAAGGTAGAAACCAATACATCGTTACAAACACTACAGCAACAGCAGTAAAGAACCGGATCCGGTGAGACCCTTTCTATCAAAAAGGTACTCTTGATAAAAAGCTCTTCCGTTCACTTGTTCGAAGGTTGGGATCGAACCGGGGTTAAAGAACGTTTGGCCATTTTACATTCTTTTCACAACCTTACCCTGATAGGGGGGGGGGGGGGGGCTCTCTTGGTCCGCAGATGAATCAGAATATCATCAACTATTCTTCCGTCGACATTACTTGCTTCTTTCGGTTGTTACTGACTTTCCCCGCTTTCCATCAGGTGTACACCAAGAGCGGAAGCGGCGTGATATCCTTTATTCCCCCTTTCACTTCCCGAGGGTCGAGCAATTTTTTTCTTTTTTATTGGACAACTCCGAAGAAATAAATTCTATCCAACAAAGAACCAAAACATAACTCAGCCAGAGGAAAGCAATCTGTTCGAGGTTTAACAAAACAGCAAAATGAAAAGTTCCCCCATGTTGGGTGACACGAAAGAGTTGAGATTTTTCGTTTTATGAAAAACAATTTCCCTCTTGCTTTATCGATGAGAAATGTGTACACTAATGAGTAACGAATGAAATGCACACAATTTTCACAACAATTTTAAGTAGAATGAAACCGGGTCGTCGCTTTTCGAATGACCTCTTGTAGCGGTTTCAATCTAGATCGGAATGCCAGATACCTGACGGGGTCTAGGACGATTCTCTATCTGCCACACTCATTTCCCGAATGCTGACTGCTTAAATTAAATTATCTTCCTTCTATGTCCGTGCACTGAATAACGTCCTGATTCGAATACGGAATTGCAAGTGAAGTGAAGTAATCGAAGCGAGTCGGCGAAATTCAAATTTGTTTTCCTGTCTTCGTTATCTTACGCTTATTCGGACGGGATTTTGAGGTTTCATTCCACATTTATGGAATTGATTTTTCCCTACTCTGTAGCGCGATGACAAGTGAGTGCAATAGAGAATATGATCTGTGGCGGAAAGAAATCAATCTAAAGCATCGATTTTTGCGGCGATAACGTGCAAATCGGGGGCTCTTTTGTTGGGGGATGCAAAAAAGAATTTGCGGTAAACTAATGAATATTATACGATTTCAATCACGGTGCTGGAAGCAATGTTGAATGTGTAGTTGAAAAAAAAGCCACTTGATAAACCACCAATGGCCTAAATAAACCTTTAATAAAGCAGAAAGATCAGAAGATACGATTTGCTCCGTTATTTCACTCCCAAAAGTAGCTATAAATTGAGCTGATAGTAAGCATTACACAATCTTCTTGCGTGGAGCAATGGTGCTACCTTTGGAATTAATGAATTTTAAACACAACGACTAGGATTCTATAAAATTCAATTCACCTCATTGCTGATGCTAATGTTATGCGTAAGAGTGCATTCTGTTTTCAAGGTGAAATGTTCCATTCCATACATACACACACCACACACAATGGACGCCTCGGTAGAAACACCCGGGTCTTCACCTATTATTCTCGGGGTCTTCACCATCGCAATGTGGTGAGTTACAATTGCAGCAGCAAAATGCATAAATTTTGCAATCAGCTTTAGCTCGATAGTGCACTATAACTCCACCGTACACTACCTGATACGCGGTTAGTGCAAAGACTTGGTAAGGAATCGAGATCGAGCGTCGCGTGCACGATGGTTTATACATAAAAAGGGTTTTTTTTGGGATCCCTTCTGAACACACGTGAAATGCGGGTAACAAAAGAAAAGCCTGAAAATTGCGGATATTCATGGTGCCCTACACGTTAACTGCGTGTAATAGTACACGAAACCAGTTTCAGTGCCTTTCGTACTGGCTTCACACAAACATCCGTTTTTTCTAGTGGTGAAAGGTAGTAACAATGGTATGAGTACCGCACTGTTGCTCAAATGGCGCCACCGTGTCTTCTGGTGAAAGCTATCGCACCACCTCCATCTATCGACCGGCTTGCCCGTGGGGCATCTAGGGCCGGTGTGTTACTCCTGCATAATGATACACCGCCATCGATCGCACCACGAGCGCAGGGATTGATTTTAATGGAACAACCAGAAAAAAACGCTACTTTAATCTTCCACCATAGTTCTATAGTAGCCGGGCTACGACACCATTTTTAATTGAATGTGGGGTATGGTTTATGTATTTTATTTTTTTATCACACAATTATCTCGTACGTTCTTCATTCTCCCCCGGCGTAATTATGACACCGTAAAAAAGTGCTTTGTGTACCATTCTCCTTCCAATGCCTCGATAAACATGAGTCCTCTTTAAAAAGGGACCATTTTCACCCTAGTGTGGTTTGTTTAAGCGTTTAGCTTGAAGGTTGAAACTTACCTGCACTATTTTAGTCATTTCTTGAATGTCTATTACGCCGTTACCGTCTACATCGTACATCCTAAATGCCCATTTTAGTTTCTCCTCTGGTGTGCCACTCGAGGTTACGTCAATAGCTAACAGAAATTCCTGCAAATGACAAGATTTAGTAAAATCAAATTTATTATTATCTGTAAACGTTAAAGGTATAAAAAATGGAATTGTAAAATATCAAACCAAAGAAGAAAAGGAAACAAGGAAAATAGACCAAAATAATTTAACTGACACACAAAGAGTAAACAATATTTGCAATTCATAAATGAGAAAAGAGAAATGAAGAAATGAAACACATAACCTGCTATGCACAATAGAAAAAATTGAAAGACTTCAGACAATCTCTTTATTATTCAAAACAATTCAGAATTATAATGAAAGAGATGATATTGAAGATGAACCTCAGAAGAAGATTATAAACAATAGAAGTAGATGGTTTAAGATACATAAAATCTTCGTTCTTCAATATAGAAAACGACATAAAAGGATAAACTACACAACTGAAACGAGGAAACTAGTTGTGAAAGAGTTTTGCATGCAACAGAAGAACGAATAATCTCTTCAACCTTCAGAATGATTACAATAAAGCAAACCAAGTGAAAAAAGTCGCAAAGAGGATAATAACATTATCAAAGGCGTGAACAACTAATACCTAATGAAATTTAATTCAAGGAAAACATCTTCCGTAATTAAAGCGCTCAATTATGCAGATGTGCTTCAACTCGGTTTCTGCAAGAAGAGCCTGAACCTGAGCGGACATGGTGAAAGACGAATCTTTGCATTTACACACCCAACCCGAGTCGGAGCATAGTTGCAGCGCGTGTATGGGACCGCTGCCTGCGAGAGCACGATTGTTTGCCAAACCAACAGAGCAGATATAAGAAAAGCTTGGTTATTGTTGAAAACCCTCCACAGAGACGGCGAATGCTGCGCTGCCGTGATTCATTTAAATCTACAACCCAATTGAACAACCGATCCAGCGTGGAAGAAAAGCTCACGAAGCACAAAAATCCTTTCCCAAGCGTAAGGGGGCCTCCTGCTGTTTGAATCGGGCAACCAAGACGGCAACGGTGGCAAACATTGGCACGCAAACAACGCGCCAAGCATCAAAGTCGAACCGAGTCTCCGGTTGGAGGGAAGCTATGTCGAATGGCTTCATTCTTTACCACCGACCGTCCGGGAAAGCGATGTTTGTGGCAACAGAGAAGCAATCTGGCTTGTGGTCGATGAGTTTTACCTAGTGCTCTGCCGACACCGGCTCTACAAGCGGGATGATCTCAAGATGGGAAAGCCATTTGCTCTTCTATTGCGGGCTCACAAGTATAGTGACACTTCTTCAATATGGTAATGCGGGCTAGTCGAAGGATCTTCTTTGATTTAGCAAATCGACTTTTATTCCTCGAATACCAGACAGTCCACACTATCTCGCATTGTGTGTGAGGGATTTCAGTCACGCCATTTGGTGCGGTGATTTGTCGTGTGAATCGATTGAGATATCTTCCGTCAGGAGGAGACACACAAAACAGATACCGGGCGCGATGATGTTTGATCTGCGTCGAAAGATGTTTTTGAGCCGATTTTTCCAATTTCCTGACAAAGCTTTATTCAAACAAATTGAACCAAGACCGGCACCGTATTTCTAGAACCTATCAAAGAACAGAACAAGCACTCCACTCTGCGACTGTTTGGAAGCAGTAGTTTCGAATTCCAAATACAAAATTCTACACAGAATGTTCGTAAACAGGTTTAAATTATTTGCCACAATGCATTGAGACATCCAGGTGTATAATTTGGAAACGGTAAATACAGTAACGTGCAGGAGTAAAACATATGCATAACAATAGACTGGAATGTAGCACATGCAGTTCTGCTTTTGTGTTGCTTGCCACCACAAAACGCAACGCAATGGCAGCTGCACTGAGGAAAGCAAATAGCGGAAAACCCGGACCGACGGGTTGTACGTTGCATATTTAACATTCACATTTTCCATCCCATGAATATTCCTCCCAACTTCATACTTTAGTGTAGAGGAGCATGTACTTGGCAGAAGAAAAAAGAATAGTAGGATTGTGTACAAAATGACACACAAGGATGGAAAACGGGTGTGCAAGGGCAAAGTTCACCAGCATCATCACGAATCTTCTTCCGATTCTCGCTTACTGCAAACGTGCACAATGTGTAGGGGCTATCCTCCTGTGGGTACCGGTTATGGATATTTACGTTTAAATGCTGAAACTGTAGCCTCACCGACACGGTGGAAGTTCATGCTGGACGAGAGTTCCCGAAATAAGCAGATTGAGAATGCGCTGGGGAAGATTTAGAGGATTGAAATTTTTCATCCAATATCCTGCTAGTTACCGGCTTAGAATTGCTTCACGAGGTTGTAGAAAATATGCATAAAAATCACCCACTGCTAGCCGTGCAGCACTGCTTCCAAATGGATATTATATTCCATCCCTGAACTGAATAGCTCGACTCATTCACTAGTTGGTTTATTTACTCAATTTTGTTTCATATTTCATCCAAGCCCCGGAGCATGTTGTTCTGCCAAGGCTATGGACGTTATGCACGTGGAAGGTCTTCAGTAAACCAATTCCGTACAAACGAGATGGACCAGCCGGCTTCGTGTCTTATGGAAACACATTTTTCTCATATCTCTACGATGCATCGAAGCTTCCTCCCGGTGCTGCTACGCTTGCAAGAACATTACAATTCCATGAGCCTTACACATGGTGCTGGCGATGATCGCGGGAAAATGGATTCACATTTTTCGACGGATGTGAGAGCCCATTCGAAACACTCCAACGGTTTTTCGTGATCCACTTTGAGCTATAATGTAAATGCTGGATGTACGTTTTACGATCGTAACCGTAACCTATATGTCAAACTTCAAATCGTCCTCTTCGGGATGGTTGGTTCACAATTTGCCTGACAGCGGTGCTGGTGTCGCGGTCACGGCTATTGTAGCACGTTCACAGCTTATTGATGCTGACAAATGAATGCCGGAACAGAAAAATACATATTCCACCACTCCATCAAGCGATTGTACCCCGCTCCGGATGTGACATGGGTAATGTTTTCTCCTTGCCGCAGGCATGCAATTCTTCTCCAGAGCTCGTCGTCGTCAGTTGACTCCAGATGCTCGCAACGTTGTGGGCGAAAAGCCGAAAGATCAAGCAGCTCGCCAAGAATGAGTACGCTTGGAACACGCTGGTACACGAAAACAAAACATAACCTCCCGCACGAAGGTATAACAAACATGCTTAAGAGGACATTCTTCTACTGCTGCTGCTACTGCTTCTGGTGGTTTATGCGCGCGTCATACTAGTTGCAAGTGAATTTTGGAGTACGGTTAAGAAATCTCGGTACCAGTTCCAAGAAGTGGAACACGATACACGCGAACATGACGAACGACGAAAACGACAGCATGTGGCGTCTGTTTTCAAAGCGCCTCCGAAAGGCATGTGCAACATCACACCAAAGGACAACAACTGCGGGAAAAGATGCTTATTAGCGTCGAGTTGTTACAGCATTTGCATACACCGCGGGGTTGGGTGCGCGGCACTTTGGCAGACATCCGACTACACCCAACACGCTCGTTCCCGTATCCTTTTGCCCATCCGTCCACTTCTAGACGTACGACCACCGCGGCCCGGAGTAAAACTCTCGGAAAAATGGCCTCCCATTTGTAAGGAGTGTAAAAATGCACCCAGACCTCCACCGCAGAAACTGCTAGAAAATCTGTAAACCAAAGCATTTGTTTTTCTTTTGTCCTTCCCGCTTCCACTCAATATCTTTTACTCCATTCGGGTTCTATAGGTGGGAGAACCCAAGAACCAAGGGAAAGTGGTTTCGCTTGTGTTTTTGTTTTTTGCTCTACGTTTTGTTCTATTCGCTTGTTATTATTTGTCCACAGGCTCTTTGGGGAACACAATAGAGAAGCGGCACATAACAACATACATACGCGCGTACAGGCATAACTAACCTAACAAAGTTTCATTCTTTACGTGTAACTTGAAGGCACGCTCGGTTAACACTTGCTAGAAACAAAATATTTTTTTAGTATAATATTCGATATTGAAACATTCCAGAGGCTGAAATAGCACCTTCTTTTAACCTTTCTCATATTTGCCTTTCCTTGTGGAATTCTTAAGTAGCAGCATTTATGTTCGCTTCATTGGTAATGCACAGTGCGCTTGGGGTGGTTAAAAAAGGCACTCTTAGTAGAATTGGAAAGGCATCGTTCGTAACACACCGCATTATATCGATCACTCTCTATCTGTTCAAAAAATTGAGTTCCACCCCAAACCATTCACACTTTAAACACTTCATTCACGCATGCCATTAACCACGGGCGGTGAGCGTTAAATCCACTTCTAAACCCCAAATCCTTCTCCCGGTGGAAAATGTCGATTTAAACTCCCATCCCTCGCCGCTCCTTACCACCCCGGGTCGTTGCGAGTGCGTGCAAGGATCGTCAAAAACATCAACCCGGCCCGGGGACGATATCTACACAGCCCGGCCCCGTTATTTCATCGTAATGCGAAACGCACACAAAAACCACACGTGGGTCGATGGGACCCCGGACCTGCCCGTCGGCGATGAAAATCCTCACGATTCTGATTTCATTTTCGCACCGACTAAAACCTCCAAAATTTCTCGCTGCCTCTCTTGGGTATCGTACGAAATCTCAGTTCTTGTTTTTCTTTGCCCGTGGTTCCGAGATTTCATTGCTCGTTGGGATTGGTTTGGCCCACGGAACTGGAATGTCACCACCGGTGTAGGGTGTGCTTATCTGGGCATCCCGAAAGGAAAATCGTGCCCCAACCCTCGAAAGCACACACACGTGGCACTGAATGTATGGATATATCTTCAATTTTGCATTCTTTTTAAGAAATGTTTTGTTTATTTTCCTTCAAATACTGTCATGAAGAGCCGCCATACTTGCTCATTCAGAAAAGTTTTATACCATCCATCACCTACAAGTAAAACAATATTAGGTATTTAGCAAATAAAGATTGTGTGTTAAAACATTATACTGTTACAAACTTCAATTATTTAACTGCTTCCAACTTTTTATGACTCAGTGTTTTCTGGAAGACTGTTGGACATGTAATTGACACCGGACAACCATTTTGCAAGGTTTCAGTACCAGCAGTACATATGCAAAAAACGCCCAAAGATATGTAATTTTAATAAGCCAAAACAGAAGGGTTTATTGAAAATGCGTTGGTTCCAAAACCAAGAATTACTGGCGCTTGCTGGTTTAATTCCTGTTGTGGCAGGTGAAGTGGGGCTAAACATCTTTGAAGGAAATGTCATTAGGGCACTGGAAATCGCTTATTGATTCATGCAACCGGAACCTCTCCCTGTCCTTGAGCCATCAAAACAGATAATTCTACAACCAGCGTAACAGACCAACTCCCCAGCATTCCAATCCTTGATCACTGCCCAATGCTCGTGTAATCGGTTGCGTGATCTATATTTATGAGCCTCGTCGCAATGTGTGCCACCGTTTCTTGTGTCCATAAAACAATATTGCCAACCATGGTGGTTGCCTCAGGTGATTGCAGAACCTCTGCGCGTGAAGATGGTGTGCTGCTCGAGGCGAACCATCGCAATCAACGTCCTGGAAATGGAACGCCTTTTTGCGACTCCAGGGACAAGGTGCCCGCATCATGGCGGTACCGTTCCTGCTTCCGGGTCGTTTTCCGGGCTACCCAAGGATATTAGTTTCTTAGCCATCCTCGGCCTCCCCGCACATACGATTGCAGCTTATCGAAAAGTAATAAAACTTTCCTAATCTAAGATGCCGGAGTCAGGGTACGACGACACCGGAGTGTGGGTGACACACTAGGCATGCGAACATAAAGTGGCTCTCGACTGGTCCGGAGGGAACTGAAGCACCCGGTATTGCATGCGACCTGCCACTAGCGGCGGCTTTAATACGATGCGTTGCGGTACGACGAAAAGTTCACTTTACCCATCAGCCATCTTTAGAAAACCGGTTCTCGCACATGGATGCCCTTCACGGAAAGAAAGGAGAACATTACGCGCCAAAAGGAACTTTGCAAAAAACACACACACACGGCAAAAGTTCTCAATTCCACAGCAAGAGCAAAACAAATCTCTTCATCGCTACCTTGTTCACGACCGTTGTGGCTTTGTTGGATAAGTGTTTTCCATTCGCGGAGAATGTTTTGTGCCGATTGAGCCGGTTTTTTGTGCAAGTCCTCCACACTGGAGGTATGATTGCGTTAGAGGTGAGGACCGCCGAAGATTACAGACGAACTATTAACAAACTAACGACAACTTGTTAAACTTTACTTCGTGCGGTGTGTGAAAGTTTCACGATAACTTGCTAAAGTGCGGGACCCGTTATGAAGCAACACTCGCAGAAGGTTGCGTACGGTTGTGGAAATCGTTTGCAAAAGTATCGGATTTCGGTTCGTATGTTAATCTTCACAACAACTCCTAGGCTGTAAATACCGATGGATTAAATATTTGAATTTCTGATGCTATAAAACATGTAGCAAATGGACGCTATTATGGCATGATTGTACCACAAAACTTTCGACCTTTGTTAAACAAAAAAAAAACGGGAAAAAATCATAATCTCCTCATAAATAATAAACTTTAACCGACGGCCGAACTGTTGTCCCCACGTACCAAGAAAGATAATCGATTCCACAATTTTATTCGATATCCGATGTAACCGTTACATTCATTGTACGCGAGCGGTGGCTATTCCCATTTGTCATTATAATTTGTGCAAACTTGTGTCAAGAAATATGAACCTCAATATTGTTGAGCTGGTGCTGGTACATACCGTGAACATGAAGAACTTCCCCAAGCACCATCCATCCATTCAACCATGAATCATTTGTTTCACAAAACCGGCTGTCTAGCGCGCGCAAGCGAAAGAAGACATCCTTTTGGAGCTGGGAAAACATTCCAGGATAAAGCAGTGCACGGTTTTCCCGTGTCAAGCAGTGGTGTGGTGGAAGCAAGCAACTGTATTGGGAGCAAGAAAGTAACACAATTCTTGAAGAATAATGCTCCTTTTTCAGGAAAATATCGCAGTACCTCCCTCGGGTTCATCCTCACTCAGGAACTCGTAGATCTGGGAAATAATTTACAACATTCCAGACTCCAGGACCTGCTGTACCGCCGCAAATCAGTTACCCTTCGCCGGATGGACACTTGCGTTCACCCACAAAATTTGAAGCATTTAATGTCTTCCGAGGAGCTGCGCATTTCGCAAATGGAGCCGACCAGCAACGGGCGGCACGTGCTTTTCATTTTTAAGCAGCGTGTCCCTGCGAGTTATTGTCACCGGTTCCACCAGCCCATCATATCTTTCGCTGAATTGAATAAATTAAAAGCCCATCCTTTTGTGAAAATAAATGGCGATGCCGGGTTTGGGGTGTTTTGTTTTTCCATGGAACGCGACCGTGCAGGAGGTCGGTTGTCGGTTGCTCTTAGTGGGTGTTTTGTCGTCTACTCATCGCAACGATGTCGCGCGTTTTGATGGTGGTAAGAAGACGAAAAACAACTCATCTCCTGTCGCAGGGAGAAATTGAAGCAAACAACAGAACATTGAACAGCCCTGCCAACGTACGGCTCATAAAATTTCCTTTGATGTGCCTTCACCAAGGAATGGGTACGCGCAGCAAAGCTTGCTGCTTTTCTTCGGGTTTGTCAAAGCAATCGGTGAGTGCGTCGGTTGGGAACACGGGAGCGAACATTTAGCTGCCAACACCACGGCAACCCGACTCCATCCGCCCATGGGGTGGAGTGAACGCGGTGGATCTGTGTTATCTTTAAAATTATGGCTTTTTGATCGATGCGTCTCTAAAAGCCACATTATCATGCCTTCTCACAAAGCAGAACGAGCTGAGCCGGAATTAGAGTGACGTGGGAAAAGCGTAACGACCCAGCGGAAAACAGCAAAGCAACGGTGCAAACATACCCATCATCGGGAACGGCCAAGAGAACGAGAACGAGTGTGAGAGTGGAGCTAAACACGGTTAAGACATTTTAGGAAGAAATTGTTCATGCGCTGATGGAGGCCATTTCGGAGCCCTCTTGAGTGTTGGGTTTAGACGTGCAATACTTTTGGCAATTTAATAATGCCATAAAAGCTCGGTATGTCAACCGGTGGTTTTGCTGCGAACAAATGCTTTCTAATTGAAGGATTTGCAAGAAGAAAAAAGGACTTTTGCTACTGTCACTCTGATTGCAAAATTTCCATTAACAATTTCGAAAGGAACGAAAAAGTTCCACATCTTTACCTACGAATGCCTTCGTGTCGTGAGTGTCGTGTTTTATACGTCTAACAACTGCTCAACTCTGAGCGGAACATAAAATAATGAGCCTTTCTTAGCCTCGATTAAGAAACTCCCGCCAGCGTTTATCGATTTAAATCACTTTCCAGAAGATTAACTGTTGGAAAAGAAAATCTACTCCCCACCCGACGGCAGATTCCACCACATTACGTACAGCTAATTGAAACATTCTGCAAAAACCATCAATTATTCATCCTTTATTGCATAAAGATGCTCTCCTGCCAGGTTTGGTGAATAAATTTGCCGACTTCCCGCCGTGCTGTGACCCTTTCTAAATTCCCCGCTGTTTGCCGTTGCCGGGGTTGCGAACATAAGCATGAAAAAGTACAGTAGAAAATGAACAAAACACAGACATATTTACAGATGGAGGGCAAAACAAGCGAAGCAATAAAGCCGTCCTATGTGTCCTTACTGACGAGCGAAAGGCGTATTGGTGGAAGTGGTGGAAGCGAGACTGGAGGAGGATATGTGCTGAAATTTCCCTCCCCTTTTGAAAGCCAATTTTCAACGTTGACACGGTTGTCGAGATCGACGGCGATAGGCGCCACCAAAGGGTCGCCTAATGGTAGCCATTTTTTTGTTGTTGCTTCCGTTCTAAAGCACCATTCTCGGCTGGCGCGTATGTGATCGGGTTCGTTACTCTGAATCGGGTGTCCCAAGAAAACAGGTGCAGGCGGAAAGCTAGGCATGACCCGCCCAAACAAGATTGATTGTTGTCTCGTTCGGACGATGTGGAAGGACTGCGTGCGCTTGTATGTGTTTGTGTGTGCAAAAGTTGTTGATCCTTGGAATTGGGTGCGTAAGACACAATGTGAGCGTTCAATATCAATCTCCCTTCAACCCAAATCCACTCCCAACCCGCCATCCCCAGTATTTGTGGATGTGGTTTTTTTGGTTGTCGGTATCTTTGTGGCTTTTTTATGTCGCTCAGAAAGGTTATCATTACAACGACGAAGAGGGAAAACCGTCGAGAGTGAAGCGAAAACCCCTTAAGCGAACATTACTTCATAATAACGATTCACATCTCTCTGGTAGGTGAAATGTCGGATCAACAGAAATACTTTAGCTCTGCACACAATCATTTTTTCCCTGCAAACGAAAGTCCTTCGCAATTAAACTTCTAATGAAAATGGTGCTCCCACTGACGGACTACCTAGAGGAACCTCACCCACTAGCAGCAGCAGCGCGTTCAACGATGGAAAATGGAATGAATTATTATTGTTGTGTTGCAGGCGACCACAAAATTAATTAAACTTAGCCTTGAGAAAAGCTCGGCAAGATTAGCTTGGTCGGTTGGTTTCCCGGGTTCGCTTTCAACGGTTCTCTCCCCAGTTGTCACGGGAGGGGAAGGAGATGTCGTCACGAAGCCATCGGATTGGACCGTGCCATTCCGCGCGCCTTCGAGAGTGAAAAGCCGCTTTCACTTTTCACCCCTCACCACCACAACAAACCAAGCTGAGGTTTGTTTCTCTTTCATTTGACTTTATCCTTGCGTCCTGCCATTCAAACTGCTCCAGCGGTCCCTCCTGAAGGACCGAATCCTTTCGGTTGAGGTTTGCCATAACTGCTCGTTTGTGTAAGTGTGTGCTTTCGGAGTGTTTGTCATTGGTTAAGAATGTGCTGTGGTGGGAAACTTTATCCTCAGCCATAATCACTGGTACTTCGTCCAGATTCGGAGTGGGGGAAGAAGGTAAAGAATGCTCTTGGAAATTTGCAGTTGCCTAAATGAATTCCAGCAAAACCGGACTCCGAAACAGAAAGTCGACGTACCCCTTTTCCCAAGAACATCCCGAAAGATGATTTCGTGTGAAAAAGGTATGTTTGCGTAGAGGAAAATAATATATAAGGATATTAAGTTTCTGTATAAAGTGCGAGACTTTTTAATACTTTGATCCAGTGTTTTAATAAATGGGATTTCGAATTGGATGAACTATACGCCTTAAGGTATGCCATTCACACAACAACACGCCCAAAGGCATGTAATTTACAATACATAGTTGCTTTCTTTGTAATTAAATTGTCGTTTTTTGAGCAAATTATTCTGGTAAAAAACCAAATTAAAATGTCAAGCAAGCTGCAAACCGCAAAATGAAAAACCACACCAGCAAAACTGATCGAACAAATGAAACCAACGGTAACAAAATCCCCTCATGACATAAATGTTCATTCAACGGCCACAGTGTGACAAATTAATGGCTACCAGAGTACAGACAAACCGTGGGGACCTGCAATCCAATCGCTTACTCAATTCAAGTTTCTATAGTCGAAAAAAAAATCAGACACATTTTTTCCTACCCTTTTTTGTCGGCCACCGAAAAACTGTTCCAGGCGCGTGAGTCTCAATTTGTTCACACCACATGAAAGTGTCATGCTCTTGGCTTGATGCGAAAATCGTCACCCTTTTCGGTGCAGTTGACAGCAAAAATGGATGGTAAGTGAGTTGCAATCCTGGCACGCTTTCCGGTGCGATGGCGCATATAATATGGTTTCTTTTTTTTCCTGCGGTTCTCGTATGTTTTCATTGAACGTTTTATTCATCGACGTTCCACGAGCGAAATATATTTCATACAGCTCTCAAAAAAGTAGTTCAAATATATGCTTTGTTTGACACTAAGAAACTAAGAAAAGCTTTTCGGCCGTTTTGAAGGCATGGTAGTTTTAAAATTGCGCTGAACAAACTTACCATACCAGGGTATGCGACATATTTCAACCCGTTTCACTCATCGGTGCGGGGGGTTTTTTTTTTGTCATAAAGAGCACAACTCCCACCAAATACTTTACTTTGTACGCCGCAAGTGAAGCACCTCGAGCTGAAAATGAAATCCTTTTTTCCCGGGCAGGCAGAGTTTGCTAACGAGGAAAATGTCGCATAAACTTTTATTGCATTTCGCACCTTGACAGCTTGACCCATTTTCCATCCCCATCCAGCCAGCGGCCTGATATTTAACAAAGGTTGCAACCGACCAACCGAGTGTCCTATTTCCAGCAACCATCCACGGCGTCAGGACGAAAAATGGAAACAATCTCTAAACCGATTATGAATAATGACAAACGGTGAAGCGTAACGGTGACTTCCCTGGAACCGCAGTAAAAGGAAATACGAAATATTTTCAGCGCAAACCAGCTTCTTGGGAGGCCCACGAACACACGAACGTCCACCTCTGCCTGTGTGATATTATTAGTGGGTAAAATCCAGTTATCAAGCTTTTGCTGCTCAATTTTCACCCGTCGTCGTGTTGAGTTTGCACAATTTTTACACGGATCACTCAACGTCCTGGCGCACCGAGATGATAAATTTCGGACTCGGCGAAAAATATCTCACTTCAGTACATTGCCGCACAATTGCTCACCGTTGTGGGTTATCGCTTTTTTACGGACTTCATTCATGCCGTCGTTTTGATGGATGTCATTAATCAACGTGACCGGGTTTTACCGTCACATTGAGAAAACGCGAGCAAATGGGTGGAAAGAAGTTTTGAAACACATCAGGCTTTTTTATTAGTGAGGGAAATAAAGTGTACAACCGACAAAAGATGTTTTTTTATGAATTAATATCCAAAAACGCACATTGCACAGCTTCGCAAAGCTCAACAATACAGTGAGCAATAAAAACTTATTACTTCCTTCTAATTCAGCACCAATGATGATGCTGCTAATGTAAAATTCACTGCACATTCAAAACAACCAATTCTACCGATGTTCAATCAGATTTCCAAACAAGGACGTGTGGCCAAAAACGATAAAAACTTTTGCTTCCCCATGTTTGCTTCCTTTGATTTGCGCGAATAAACGGAAAACAAGCGGTCAAGCGGAAGTCGAAGTGAAAGCAAATAAAAAGTTCACTCCCGGGGAACAAAGCAAACACACCGCCGCGCGGTATCAAAACCAGGCAATTAAAAATCATTACACGTGAAAAGCAAGCGATGGAATTCACAATTTTTCGACCCATTTCCGGGGCTTTGCTGCACTGTGGGTGAGTGAAAACCATTCTCCAGTGTGCTTCGTATTTGATGCGCGGCTGGATTTAATGATGTGCGCGCTACTCCTGCTACACGGAAGTGAAACATTTCATACCGCCATATGTACGCCATTCGCAATTTCATCGCTCGCTTTTATGTCGCTTTTTTATATATTTTAAACATTTACAGCGACGATGAGATCAGCGCCGTGTGTTTTTTGCGATCCGTCGGTCGGAGAAAATGGGGATTTGAATGGAGTTGCACGGTGAGATGCTTGGCACAGCAGATGGCCGTAATATGGGGAATGTTCATTCGACCCAACCCGAAACGGGTAACAAGATCGAAACCGAAATGGGCGCCGATCACCTGGCGCCTTTAAACAGTGCGGCAACAACGAGAGTACCTAGTTTTATTATCCTCGCACACATGGCGGGAGAAGGATCTACCATTTTATAGCGAGGATCGATACACCACCGGGGCAAAACGAGACAGAATTTTGCGACAAGGCGAAAATGGACCTTTAAAGACGCTGGTTGGATCGTTGTACCTCCACTGCTTGAATAGCGAGTTTTGCGAGCCATTTAGTACTATGTAACCATTTTTATTGCACTTTGAAAGGCAAACGGACTGCATACTCCGGTGGAAAAGTCGTTAAATTTTCCGGATCATATGCTTCGTATTGCCGGCACGATGCAGCAACGTCCCGAAGGGCATATCGCTTTGATGTATCGAAATTCTGTCATTAAAGAGCAGATGGTGAGCTTTTCCGGTCTATTACCTTAGTTTTTATAGTTCTTTACAATTCATAAATATTAAACAATGTAGTAAACTGTTAAATGATGCAATAACCCGTGAATTAAGATGTTGCTGTTAATGAATTTTATGACTTAATTGGCACATGATTAAACAAACTGCAACCAGTCTGCTAAATAAGAATTTGTAGCACAAAAATTTCAGGATAACTTCAAAATTATAACATAATCGAAACACGTTGATTGCATACTTTTAGACGTGACGTACAATAAAACTCAATAGAATAATATCAGTAAATAAGCGAGTAATTAAACTAAACCGAATAATCATTCAACATAAACCTTAATGTAAGAACTTACCTTAAAATCGATATAGCCGTTCTTATCCATATCGAACGTTCGAAAAACATGATCGCAAAACTCTTCTGCATTGCCCGACGGGAAGAACATTTTGTACATATCTACAAACTTCGCTGGCGTTAGCTTGCCGTTTGGACAATCTTGCTGTAAAGGGAAAGAGAAGAGAATAAGAAGAAACTCTTTAAAAACTAGTTCATTTCAACCGGTGCATAATAAGACAGTCATTATTGTTTGTAACTGCTGCTGGAAGCCTTTGCCAACCGCAGCACGTTCGCTTCTCTGCCCGCCGCGGGGAGAAAATTTGTTCGCAAAACAAAAACGGCACATCAAGTTCCGCGAAAAACAACCAATTTTATAACCTCCAATTTCGTACCGAGCGGATTTTCACGCTTGCTGTCCTCTCCACCTTCGCGGAAAGTGTATGTAAATGTAGCATTAAACGCTGTGTTATTGCATGCCAAAAGTACGGGGGAGAGTTGGTATTCTGCGAGAAAATGGTTTTTCGTGGCTCTTTTTTTTGCGAAACGAAACGTGCCCATTTTCCTACTGCCGCTTTGGGAAAACTTTCACTTTGATGGAAGTGCGCAACAAGACGGGAAAGAATGTCACTGAATGGTGCAAACCGCAAATGAAAACAGACGAGAGGAAATTATACCCCAAAAACGACGACAGCAAGATGCCAGGGTAGTCAGAAAGTTTTACAGTTAAAACAACATTTTCACAACAACTCCCGGCGCAGCCGAAGATGTACATCCCGCCAGTATGCGTGTGATGGTGGTGGGAAATTTTATAAAATTTTCCACAATCTACCAGCGCTTAAATTGTTCCGAGCTCGGAGCGTAAGGAAATAATAAACAAGCCTCCGTTTGCATTCAAGAAAGTATGTGTTTTGCTGGGTTGTGCATTAAAGTTTTCCTCTTTATCTCACGGTCGGTGTTGCGCTTCTGCGTTAAAAGGGAAAAGGGCTGAAAAATGGCAACAACCCATGTGGGTTTTGTAACGCCAACGGCCTTAGACACAGACACTGTTTCGCTTTGTACACGGTGGGGCGGTTGATAAACACGTTTTGCTTGGAAAACTTTCATAGTTTTCCACTTTCATCCCCGGTGCTGGTGGAGAAACTGCTCGAGGCAAATTTGCCACCGAACCCAGCCGGAACAGTGTGAGCAATAGGCATCACGAAAGGACGCTTGTGCCACGTAAATGCAATGTGATGTAATATTTGCGGGCGGCTGAAAACATTCCAACTCGCAGCGGGGCGGCAATTATCTTCAACCTTATTGTCATAATAAATCAATGCTCACGTCGGAAGACACAAAGAGGGCTAATTTGGCGGAGGAAGACGATGTAAATTTAACCTCAGCGAAATATACTCTGCTAGTAATTATGGTACGCCTTAACGTCAAGCGAAACGATGCGACAGAAGGTTAGTTTGTGGTGGCCAAGTTTTTGACGAGCCGACTTTTGCCGTGTATTAGAACTTTTAATGTTTCTTGTTGATGGTTACTTTGAATTTTTAATCGCAACACTGTCGCCAAACAAAACGTTCGTCTGGGATGCGGAAGAACAATTACAAACTAATGAACGTCATATTTCAAACACGTTCCTCCATTCTATTTCCTCAACTACATTTGATTAAAAAAAACGATAAAAACAGATTACTGAGCTCAGGTAGAGTTTAAATTCCTTCAAGACGCCACAAAGTATGCAATACGCCTGACAAAATGTCTTTTCTATCAGATTTCAAACGAAATAAGCTCATGGAAATCGTTTGTCTCTTTCCAATAAAGATGTCAGCTACGGTATCAAGAGTATGTTAATGTGCAATATCGCTGTCTATAGCAAGATAATATTTGTTGAAATAAAACAACTCTTGTTTATGCAATCCCATCCACAATAAGTGCACTGTAATGTGTAATGAATTGCAAATGTGGCAATCATGTTAACATTTATTCAAGTGCTCAATAAAACCAACCATTATCTCCCCTTACATGTCTTACTATTTGCCGCCTGTTGGTACCAGTTTTCCCTCCCATTGGAAGGAAATCCCATCCCATTTTCACACAATTTGCTTGTTGACCTTTTCCGTGCCGATTGTAAACGCACACACACACACAGCAAACGCAAAGAAGTCATTCTTGTTCCTCGCATGAATCGAAACAAAATGGCCGCTTGAGTTTGACGAGTGCGAGTTCAAAAACAACACAGCAGGGATGTTAACGCAACTGCTCTGCCCCCAACAAATCATACACATATCAGCAAATAGAAAAATCATGAATCACCTTTGGCGTACAACAAACACGTGTACATTCATGACTGGGCCATCAATCAAAATACGGGAACACGCTGTTAGTTTTGTCGGTGGTGGAAGGCAACTATGGTCTAGCTACCAACGGGCAGTAGCGTGGGAAATGTGTGAAAAATTGATACAGCGGAAAAACAAATTCCACAACGGCACCTTTGCTGATATGATAAAATACACAGTCGGATGCATGGATTGACAGTACACCGTATAAAATTTTTAATACAAGCGATATTAAATGAAATCAAATCAAAAACATTTTTCTATCAGCTCAACTGGAACACAAGAAACGCATAAGACGATAAACTGTGGACATTAATTATTTACATATAAATTACACGTTTCATTACTTTTTTCCACTGATCTAACCGCAGGATCAAAATTGCAATCAAACCCTCATCACTTACCGCAGCGATGAGGTCCTGGGACCCCATCAATCACGTCAACTTTAAGCTATAAAGAATATAAAAAGTATTCCAGCCCACCATACAGGCATCCATCCCGGCAAAAGATTTTTCCAATACTTCATCCTACTTCGACGTTCAACAATCCTTCCGGTTGTGCTGTTTTACTTTTTTTTGTGGTACATTTTTTCATCCACCACACGCACTCAACAGCAGAGATTGATTGATGAAATACCACCTGCTGCTGACTGGTTACTACTTCAATAAAACTGAGCAAACAGTGCATAAAAAAACCTCCCAAAGAGTGGACGGACATAATAATTCATATTGAAAATAAGTCAATTAAAAACAAGAAGTCAATTTTTGCTCCTTTGTCGATGCTCTTTCCTTTGGTTCTAAAACATGGTTCGCTTAATGACTGTATTTTGGTGTGTTCTTCAATGTTCTCTTGCTCTCCCTCTCACGGTTAGTTCACTTCTCGCCACGCTACAGGTGCGCATACAACTCCTCGGTATGGTCGTGCAACATTTCCATGAAAAAAAATCCATTTACCCGCACGTCATTGGCGGGCTTTCAGCGTCATTTGAAAAGGTGCTCCACAACGGCTGGTACAACAAAACAACCCCGAAACGCACACTTGTCGCGTCATATATTGGCACGATGGGGGAGCTTTTTTAACCTACAAACAACCGGTGACGTGCGCGAAGTGTTGCGAGCGAGCGACCGAAGAAAATAAAAACAAAATCGAAATGAACCTTCCCATGGGAGCAGCATGTGGTATTCTCTTGGTACACACGATTCGTTTCCGTATCGATTTTATTCTAATTTTATTTATCAAACACCAGGCCACCCGCGACTTCTGGGCCAGCCAAATGACTCTCTTAGCTTTCACGCACTCCATGAATAAGGTGAGCGAGGTACGTGAGCTTTTTGTCCCATTTTTTGCACATGAATTTGTTTGCGATTTTGCCAAGTAGCAGGTTCTTATCAACATTCTAGTATAAAAACAATGAATTTGTGTTTTAAATTTGACATCTATTGTACAATTTTTGCAATGAAGGTAAGAAACCCCTCAAAACTTATTAACCCTAAAAAAATTAAAACCGCTTCTACAATGTATGTTTACACACATACTTTAACAACAAATCGATCGAATTGAAAAATCGAATAGAATACTGCTGGGACGGTCGTAATATAGAAAATAACGTCCCCCAAAAAAGAACGCATACTCTCGTAAAACATCGTTAAGAAGTCCACGGTTTTCCTGTAAGAAAATTTTGATCGACAATCGAATCATCATCATCGCTGATTTTACTCCGCAAACATGGCGAATGAACCTTTTCCTGCGGTATCGATTCATGCGCACCGAAAAAAAGGTGACCCGCAGAGCAGGGCCATTGAGATTGGGAGTCGAGATTTTTTTTTTTTTTTGATAAAGGAACCATTGTGTAAGTGATGGGTGAAGGGAAAAAAGGACGGAAAAACTCATCCTGAAAGTCATGCATTTTGGCTTTTCTTCCGGTGTATTGATTTTTTTTCTCCTTTCATCAACTACCTCTAACTAGTTTTTCAAAGTAGAATGGCTTTGGGTTTTTTCCTTTATGTTGTTTTTTTTTAAATATAGGTTAAAGAAACAAGCTTATAGGCCACTCAAACCCACCATAGGAAAAGTGGCACAAAAGGTGAAGAGGAGATTTAATTTGTTAATTAAAATTTTCTTGTCCTGTGACACCGATGCAATCAGGAGCGAAAAGTTTTAAGGTGACGGAAGAAAGTGCAGACAGAGAGGAATAACAGAGAGAAAGGTGTTATTTTCTGCATTTCAAGCGGCAAGACTCTTAAGTGTCTTATTTTTCGTGTTTAAAGCTCAAGATGTTTTGAATAACGTGATGTACGAAGGGAAGAAAGAACGAAGGTAAAGGACTGTTAAGCTTAGTTAAAGCTTGTTAGAATTATAATTCACTTCGATCCGCAAAATATATTGTATAAATTAATAAATTAAATTAAATAACATACAGAATTCTCGTAATCTTTTAAAAAAACAAAATTAAAACCAATGCATAACACTTTTACGGTTGAAACTAAGGATAAATTTATCCAATTTTTCCATTGTCCAACATCATGCGGAACGTGGCATGACTTTTCGGGACACTTTCATCCGCATACATTCCAGAACCAGATAAAAATGAGACCTCATAGTTGCTGTCATATAAATTGAATTTCGAAATAAGTATAAAACCGAAATGAAATTGTGTAAGCGAAAGTTCTGAGCCAACTCACCATTCGCTTTGGTCCCATGCACTCGGAAAACCATACATTTCCGGACCCATCAACCGGCACCCATGATGGAATAAAACTATGCACATTTCCTGCTTTCCAACATTGGTTCCGTTGTTTGGTTTCATGTTCTCCAACAATGGCTCCGGGAACATCATTGCAACTTCCAGGTATCTACAGCACGATTCGCCCACTGCCCATGCACCGTCTGAAAGTTGGTGCAAACTGTCCTTTATTGAAGTCGTCTTCTCGCTTTACTGTAGCCAGCGGTACGCGCTGCAGGATAAAGTTTGCCTTGGGTTGGGTTTGCCCGTACGAGCATCGGGAGTCACTGGATGTAGGCCGGATTTTGAAACCAGCAACAGAGCAGCTTTGACGTTTATGATCATCATTGTTTTCACTTCATGATTTTGTTCCGGATGTGGACGTCCTGAACTTCACTGGCTGGTAGCGAACCGTGGCGTAAAATGTGTGATGTAAATTAAATAAAGCTAATAGCGTATGCTAACCACAAACCCGGCACCCCATTCCTCTGACACGCCACAGTTATGATTTGTGGTTACCCACGTTGACGAAGACCTGCAGGCAAGAAAAACAGAGGTTGCTTTCGAAGCGGAGACATTGCTCAAGACACTTCTCCAAAGATGGTTCTTCAGAGCAACGACAACATTCGGTCCCAGCAGAGGCATTCCACTGATTGACATTAGCAGGCCGTCCCAAGATGAGCGTGTCATTTCGATTATGTAACCATTCCCGCAACTATTTTACAAAGGAATTATTGTTCCAGGCTTCTAGCGGAGGCACAACATCACTTGTGTTGACCAACAAGTTGAAGTGTCTTGGATTATCTCTGATGTCGAAACAAAGCCGAGAACAAGAATCGATGTTAGCACAATGTCCTGTGTACACCATGCTCACACACCTCAGACACATACACAGTGTGCCTTCACGGACATTCCACACGTCCGGATGTCCGCAACATATTTCTTGTGGTACTTCGTAATGGAATCTAATTTCCGTCCAATATAAAATTCAGTCTAAGGTGTTGCGTAGGTTGCGAACGCTTATCCACAACAATGCAATTGAAATTTTACACAAGATTAATGTAAGCGTAGTGTCCTTGAAAATGCATCCCATCACCACAAGGAAGATCCTTTTGCCAGATGGCTTTGGACCGGACTGTGTAATAGCTTGACCTTACTATCCACGGTACAGTGGGCATTCCGGCACGCCAGAGGGACGTTTGTTGTAGGCCGAGGACTTGACACCGAGGTACGGTGTGCGTACAGTAATCATGTTCTGTCTAACCGATAAATTATTCCAGTTGAACAATGTTGAGGTTTAACCGGGCGCAACGACTCGTGTATTGTTGCGGTGCATTACACAAACAAGCAACCGCCAGAACCGTACACGTCGCAGTCGTGCATCGCCGTTGGAAATGATTGGATTTATCAATAAGCCGTGAAATGTTGTCGTACGGGGTGCCTCTTTTTTTATTTGCAGCCCATTTGTTATTTGTAGTGGACATAAAATAATCACTACCTGACGTGGGATTGGATGGAGAACTATTTATGAAAAACATGTGCCATAAATCGTGACAGCAGACAGTATGTTAATCGATCGATATAATTTATGTTTGAAACCCCTATTTTTTTTGGAGGACTAATTTTTCATCCGATAAGATTATCTTAATTTTTGAACAAAATTTAAAAAAAAGCGTAAGAACTTGTTTGCAAGATACCCAGGCAGATTCTCCTAAGCGAATTGTACGTTTATGAAGCGTAGTCATTTTGTAAGCACCTAATTTAAACTTCCGAAAGCAATATTCATCACATCTATCTGCGAGACTAACGCCAGCCAACTGCTAGGTTAGAAAATTATGATCCTACGGTTCGGTGCCGTTCTGAAACCTTTCCAACCAACGCAACCGACCACCGACTACCAATTCGTAGATAAATACCCAATGATACCGTCCTACAATCGGCTATAATTAGCCGGCTCACTGTTTGCTGGTCGCATCTCCGGTTGCGGGTAGAGAGGCACTTCTTAATTAGCCTACCGTAACATGAACCCATCTTGGGCTAAATAAAGTAAACCGTTCGGCTCTCCCTTTTATCCGGTGTGCCAGTGGCCGAGTATCGATGTCAACGCTAGCTAGGATTAAAGCTCGCCCAGGATCAGAAAGCACCACAACCAAACGCGAATAACGAAAACCAGGGAAAGCACACCAGCATATCCGTGGAACCGTACTGACACCAGGGGGAAAAAAAGCGAAAAAGAGCATGTTTAGTATTTTGTTTTGCCTAATGCACACATTTTACTTCATCACGTGCCATGGGGAGCAACAACAACAAAACACGAACTTGGTAGAATTCGTGCCCAAAGAAGGTAGTAACGCAACAAGCGGATCCCCGTTGATATTGGGATATCAAATTACGTTTAATGCTTTTTATACACACTTTTATTTCGCACCCTCCTAAGCGATGGTTCTGACCAGCTACGTGTTTTGATAGGATTTTTTTTACTGGGGATTTGATTAAAGTATACAATTGATTAAAAGAGGAAAACTTATTGATTAATCATTTTACATCAACTCACAAACATAGAACAATTTAGGAAAAATACTTTTTTTTACACAAACCAACTGGAAAGCTAAACTCATTCACTAAAAGTTTCCGCTTCCTAAGCTGGCCAATTTCCCGCTCAACATACGAAAGCCGAGTGGATTACCGGATTAGCTAAATTGATCCCGAAATTACATCCACTGTCTCGACCTAAGCGAACGACCAATTAACATCGTTTTAAGAAGAAAATATTCTCGCATCCGGCCATCCTCGCATTAACCCTTGCGTGAATATATACTTTTTATTGTTGGGAACTGAATGATTTCATTCATTAATTTAGTCGATGTATATTGCGCAAAATGACAATTCATTTAGCATATTGTTACAAATAATGAATTTAGACCATTTTATTGAAACCCTAAATAAAAGAATTCCCTTGATAAATATTGAGTAAAGGGAGCTTTCATGCATTCCACTTTATTTCTACTATTTCGTAGCACAACAAAAGGATAACGTTTTTGCATAGATCATCAGAATTCCGAGATGATTTGCGTTCTCAAACGAAACACAAATCCAATCGTCAACCATCCACCTGGCAAAGCGAGCTTAAAACGTCCTGCTCCGAAGCGATGACGACCGGGTGTGAAATTAAATTTTCATTATTGAACGAGCGTTCGAATAGCACTCTCATCCCTCCGGACGTACGGGCTGCTAGTAGCTCAACAGTTGGCCATCTATTATCCGCGCGTTTGCTCTCTTTCCGGTCTGTACTTTCTCACGCACTCTTCAGGCTCAATATCCTTTTCATCATCGCAATGAACCTCACCGATAAGACAGACCACCGGCACAGTACCGAAAGGCATCCACTGGCATCGATCGGAAAATGTGAAAATTTAATCACCATCAGTACCGGACCGGGAAAGTGCTGGCGTATCGTTCCGCACCGATCGGATGGTACACACGGCTGTACTTGATTTTCTATTAGACGGAAAAGCTCAGAGCGACGAAAAAAAGGAAATGTCGAAGCGATTGAAAGTTGTGGCCCCGATTGTGCTGTGTTGGCATTCTTCCAGTGGGAGCAATTTTGAAACCAAAGCACTTAAAGCCGATTACATCATAGTTCATTTTCCAGCCGGCAGAACCGTTGAAATATGACCATCTTTAATAAGTACACACAAACCAAAAAGCACAGGCAGTTGTTGTTTTTCACGCAGAGGTAAATTCACAACTTCTCACATGAAAGCATAAAATAAAAATAAAATAATCTTCTCCATAAAAAGAGTTTATACAGTGTGAAAGTAAAACTGTAGAAAAAACTCATCACAAAACTCGTCACTACGTGGAAGATATAAAAAAGGCCTTCCAAAACGTTACGTGTGCGAATGGGAAAACTTTTAACTACTGTACATGCCCCACACATTGCATACATCGTGAAGTGTTGGCAGAGATTTTTCTTTTCATCGAAATTCCATTACAATTTTTCTTTCACCTTGCGCCGTAAGCCGCGTGTATACGGGCCTTAACGAGCTGGAAGGAAAAACTTGCTCCACTCATGCTCGGGCCGGAAATGGATGTTGGAAGATGTGATCTGGGTGAGTTTGCTACGAAACGAGCCGGAGGCTCTAAAAAGAAGCAACCCGCCAAACACACGGTGCTGAATACGAAACGATGGTGAAGTTCCATTCGCTAACCTCATCCATTCACATATCAGCACTACGCAATAGCATCACACACACACACACACACACACACACACACACACACACACACACACACATACTTTTCTTCTTGGTGGTTGATGGAATGGAAACAGGAGTTAAATCCTCAAAAACCACACTTACAATCATAAAAGGAAGCGTATGAGTGTGTATGGCCGTACGTTGATACTGTGAGGGAAATGAAGGAAAATAAATGCCATCTTCAGTAGTCCATTGAAGGAGAAGCTCCGTTTGCTTAGCTTAGATGAAGTTCAGCTGAAGCAAGTACCCAAGATACTAAGCAAAAACAAAAAACGGGGAATAAAACAGGAGAGTCTTAAAATCACCATAATATTCACCGCACCAGACACATCGGTGCATGCGAGCGAAAGTTCGACTCGCACGAGAATCGTAAAACAGTTCAAATCGTATCCTACACCGCACGGATCCTGGTCACGGCACCAGAAAGTGCAGAAAGACAAAAGGTGCGGTATAGAAGGAGATCGCACTTTATCGCACTTTTTTTTTGGTTGCTTTCTTCTCTTTTTCCCGTCGTCAGAAAAGCGAAAACTTTTCTCCATAAGAGCAAACTTTGCTTAACACAATGCATTTTTCCCTTCTGCACTTGTACGCACCCGCATGAGCTTTACCTGCTGCGTTAGTGGAATAATGAACAGCGCGCCTCTGTTTGAACGAGATCCCTCTTCTGCTTCGCATTCATCCTGACAGTGCATCAACGAATGCACCTACTGCAGCTTAATGCAGGCTTGCGTATGCATTACCATCCGGTAGTTACTGAAGGGAACTTTGTTAATTGAATAAGGGTAGTTGCATCTTAGGAAGAAGTCTCCCTCCGCGTTACAGCTAGGCTCTATAGTAGCTGATTATGTTTGCCATAGAATGGAGCTGGAGCTCCACCTACTCTATCTTTCGCATCTCGCCGGTGCGATAGCTAATAGGATGTGAAACCTGACAGAGAGCAGAAATAGCGCACAGCTTTTGCAAACGATCTGCTGTCGCACGGTGCTGTATCTGCGAGTGATGGTCGTTTCACGTGCGTATACAAGAGCAAAGCGCTCGACGATGTTAGATACGCGATGGCATTAGCGTCGTGGTGTGTAATTTGATTTATGGTTTCAATTAAGTGATATCGGAAGGATTAGACATTTATCGCTCGGATGGGAAGCGACGCTACCGTCGGGTGTGCTTTACGTGAAGATTGCGCTCGAAATTAATTATAAGGTTAGGATTTGAAGGATAAGGGTACATGCGAAAATATTGCACCGATGTCACACGGTTTCTTTGTTAGCGAAACCCTAAAGCACTCTTATCTTTTGTACGCGTATCTGTGCTGTAGTTAATATCAGACTCATTCCAAGATCCAATAACTAATTAGAATTCGATTCGACGATTCTTTGTACAAATATTTGCCACAGAAAACCATTCCCCCTCCATTGATGCTACAGCTGTCGCTGATTTACTCAATTTCCGACAGAAATCGAGGCATTTTAAGGAAATTTGTTCCAAACCTGAAGGCGCACGTGCACGTGTTGTCAAGACGTTCAAAGTCGCTTTGATGAAAAAAACTTACTTCCCTTTTACGCTAAATTCAATTACATCGACACTGGACTACCGGGACATTAGCGTTACGACCGTTCGTTTCATCTGGCACTCAAACACAATAAAAGCCAAGTGAAATCCATCAAACGGCCTCGCGCAAACGCCACATTTTGCCACGTGGACGAGCGTCGGAATGATGAGACAGAGCAGCAAAAAAACAAGAAGCGATTACTAGACAAGACTTTGATCTGTCGTTTCGCGTTTTGCCGCAGGGTAAATTGAAGCAAAAGTCTCCAGTTATCGGGAAATTGGAAGGCCGGTCGGCCGTGACGCAGGGAAAAAAGCGGGACAAGCAAAATACTCAATTTAAAAGTGAAAAGACATTAGGCGCTTCGGACAAATGGCGGACGATCGAAAACTGTGCTCCTTCATCACGTCAAAGTCAACAAAGGCACCTGCCCGCAAACTTTTAACCACTTACCTTGAAGCCTTTGTACCATTCCTTGATTGTGGACTCATCGTATCGGGTGTGCGATTTGAGAAAGTCCATGTCCTCCTTGGACAGGCGGTCTTTACTACCTAAGCAGCCCATGTCCTGTGGAAATTGAAAGAAATAAAATGCCGTTTAAAATGAATTCAATTCCAAAAACGGGTTTTACGCAATCGTAACAAGATAAACAAAACAATAATTTGATAGTTGCTTGAAGTAGCATGAAATAAGCAATATTCATGTAAAATTTAAAATATTAATAATATAAAGAACTTTTTTAATAATATAAAGAGCAAGCTTAATATTTCATTATTTTGATTAATTATTTTTTTAAGTGTAAGAAAATGATAAGACCAAATAAAATATAAGGCCAAATAATTAAAGAAGGTTGAAATTTGCTGCTAAAAAATAAAATAAATAAAGCACTCATAGCAATTTGCTTCCAATTATGATGCTAAAATTTATTTTCATTGCTGATAATTTTTTACCAAGTAGAAAAACAACCACACAGCGTTAAAGTAACGTGAAGCTTATACAAAATAAAATCATGCAATCATGCTGAACAAGTTAAAATACAACACAATGGTGAATAAAAGCATCCTTCAAACATCGCAAGATCCTTCGATCTCCACCACAAAACACGTTCATGCGCAACGCCATTTGCAAAAGCGTTTGTTTTTTCCCACCTTCACGCAAAGCAACGTATCATCGTCCTCGCGTGTGAATGGATTAGTGTACGGATCGCCAACCGTCGGATCGGCCACCGTTCCACCGACAACGACGAAAAGGCCCACACAATGTAGTAGCGTATTCAGTCGTCTCCACGATCGGCCACGAACAGCACCCAGTGCGTCGTGCGTATGGGCGACTTGCGCGAAAAACATTAAGCCCCGGTGATGGTGTAAGGTGTGCTGTGAGTGTTGGTGGATGTTTGGTGGTGGTGTACAGGCACGTAGCACGCGCGCAGCTATTTCTATGTTTTGCCCGAAAAAAGGAGCTGTTTAATGGTGTGTGCGAGTGTGCTAAGCGAAACGAAAAATCATCTCACTGCAAGTGGATAAGAAATAGAAAGACGAAAGAGAAGAAGTAGAAGAAAAATGGAGTGAAAATGAACGAAAAACAGGGCAAGATAAGATGAAACACTTTGAAAGCGAGGATAGGAGGATAGAAGGAAGGAATACAATAAAGGAAGTAGAATAATGATTTTAATAACTCATCGAGAAGGAAGATTCCATTATAACAGCTCATAAGATAAGAGAATAATAAAGTTGTACCATAAACCACACAGACGAAGGAAATCAACTTGAGAAGAAGAACTTTAAAATTCATCTTTTTCATCTTCAGACCACCATCTGTTATAAATTCTTTAAAAAATAAAAAGATTCTACCACACAAATAGTCATCCCAGGTATTTGTCCATCATGCTACGGATTGATTTCCTTCCACTGTCATTGAACCGCAACAATATAATGGTTACGGTTTATGTATCGGTTCTTGCCCGAAACCGATTCGATTCTGGTGTGTCAATAGGACTGGTTATTTTTCATACAATAACCTCCTTATGAAAAGAAAAGAGTATAAGAAGCAGCAAACCCATCAATCTGGAACAACGACGCCACAGTGGTTTCTCCGCGCTCTGTCGCATCTAATCCGATTACGCTCAAAGTATGCTTTTCTGTTCTATCAATTCTATTTCGATCAACGAACGTCCTGGCTCGTGTGAGAAACAAAGATAACGCGATTCTTATTTGAAGAAAAATCGAACACTGTTTCTTAGCATATTTTATTGCATGCAAGAAGAAAACACATAACCAAACGATGCTGCAGTACGAGGATGGGGAAAGTTATCTTCTCAAAAACAATGAGGGGCATATTGTCACGAATGAGAGAAGTAAAAGATTTGAACAATACGTGAAACTCGTTGGGAATATCCCGAAAACAATAAAACTCCCAATGGACGTAATCTCGTTTCGCACTTTTGTTTTCATCGGAGTATTATTTTTATATATTCAGAACCAATTGTTCTCACATCGAATCTTGTGATACAACCTGTAATCGAATCATGTCACCATTTTTTTTTTTCGACCAGCGATGTATTGGTATCAGTCACATAAAAGTTCTATTTTAAGATTTGTTTATACAGCAGAAGAGATTTGTTTGCTGACGGTATATTGCGGTGGAAGGAAAAAAGATAGTATTTTCGATTCGTGAAGTTTCCAGAGATTTTTAAAGAATAAATATTATCACAAAAATAATTCTATTTTTATTAGAACTCTAGTAATATCTCCTTAGTAGTATATAGTATTTGTAAATTTATATTATTTTTAAATTGTTCTATATAAAACGAAAGGATAAAAATAAACTATCCTAACCTTGCTAACTATCGATTCGCACATAGTGGAACTGTACAATTCGATCGCTCACATCAATTAGAGTTGCATCATTGAGTGAACATCCGAAATCCGGTTGGCAACACACTTCACGGTGGTTTTGGTTTTCGGTTTCGATATGCACTAATAATCTCTGCACGACCAAATGAATTCATTTTCCCTACCTGATGCTCCACTTAAGTGGTGGCCTTTGGTGGATTAAATGCATTACCACCCAGCAGCAACAGTCATGCACAGCAAATGCTTTGGGATTATTTATAGAAACCGGATAGAAGAAATAAAAACATTGCTGCACCTGAATTTTAGTTTAGATTTTGAACATAAAAATAACAATCCTGCAAGATTAAATCGGAATACACAGCTGATACTAACACAACTGCTCCGCTTCATGGCACATCACATTTGCATTTCCAGCAATCTGTCACACTGTGTGTTACAGTCAACCGTAGTCACCCGAGCTGACTAACAAAGCTCGAACTGAATAGTGGCAGTAAAACTCCTCCCTTTGCATATAACGAAATCCACCTATCTGAAGCTCTAATCACCTTCAGGTCTCCAGTGTTTCCAAAAGCAGACCAAACAACGATTTCCGAACGGAATATGTTTTGAATGGTAAATCGAAACGAAACCCCAACAAGCACCGAACATTCCTACGGAATTCACCCAACTTCTAACCGTTCTCTAACTACTCGACCACGGGCGGGTGTGTGGTTTTCCAATAGTCAATCGACCGCCGACGGGAAAGGAAAAACCACCTAGCGTCGAACCAGAATCGTACTGGTTAGGGAACTGCTGCAAAATTGAAAAACGATTTCCCGTCAATCCTTCTCACTATACAACACCGCACACAACACCGACTCCGCCACACTCGGCAATCAGTAGCACTCCAAAAGGACCCCGTTTCTGCTTATCCCCTTCCCTCGTTTCTGGATAATCGTTCCTAGAGCCATACCGTGGCCGAACCGAACGTTTGGTCAGCCCATTTGGGATTTTCGTAACGTAAGAGCGCGCAATCGCACGCACACGAAGCTTTTCCAATTTGCAATCGTGCAGCAGGGTCTACGGGGAGGATTGTAGTTGTACCGGTGGGATTAAATGCACCAAACAGTCCCTTTTTACAAACCTCCAGCTGGTCCACTTCAGTACGGACGAATTAGAACGTGGCAGTGAGAACGGACAATGAGGGGTTTGGTGGTTCCGTTGCAGCGTCCTGTTTTCAAAACCCATCCCCAACGTTTTTCATTTATCAATCCATCCAGCAAGAATCAGCAGTTTGATGAGTCGATGGAAGGTTGTTCGATTTGCTGATGTAGATAAAAATTCAATTTACTCTCATCAATAAGCAAAACTAAATGAACATCAACCCATAACCTTCCCCCGAAACGGTTCGTTTTGCAATAAAAGCACTATTCCGTTGTGAATGCTAGTAATCAGAGGAGCATTGAACACGATTTAAAGTTCGATCCCCACAGGACAAGAACGATAAAATATTGAACCCATCAATAGTGCGTTCGGCGGCACGACTCCGTGTTTGTTCTACGCACTAATAGGAAAAAGACTAGGCGCCTCCATTCAGTTTATAATTATGTGCTACGTGCTTTTATAATTAATTTTGTCATTTTGGTTGCCACTGATCCAGTGTTACGATGGCGATATTGGTAAAGACAGGTGGTCATTTTAAATATGAATGTGCAAATTAATTTATCGACATATTTGTCTGCACCCATTTTATGAAAAACCAGGCGTCTCCATTTTATTCCAAACAAGCGCTTTTCCCTCCGAAATAAATCTCATGTACCAGTGAAGCAGCGAAAAATGCATTAAAATCAGTTTCAAATCTAACTAAAATGACACACAACTTGTTCAAGTCAGCACAATGAACTACGGATACAAACACCTCCGAGAGAAACAAGAACAAAGCGGTTAATTGAAAATTAAATTGAGCAACTCTGCCTCCCACCCGGTTTTATCGACCACATTCAAAGGCTTGTTTCCTAAATGAAACACAAAAAGCTATATGATGAGAGATATTTTTTTGCTACCACAAAACTTCTCGGGTAGCATAAACGTTTTCCAATTTGCTGTGGTTTGAAGATTTTTTTTTCGTTCTACATTCATTGCTTGCTTGCAGAAATGTTCCCACCCTTGGTGATTAATGTATGTGAATTCTATAACGCAAAAGGGGAAGGATTTGTCTGGTTCCCATTCTCTTTACCACCTGTAAAGTTTTTCTTTTCATTCAACACAATAACGATGAACTTTTTCAATTCAAGAGAATAAGCGAGATGTGTGTGAGAATGAGGTGATAATTGATTAACCAATTGTACGTAATTTCATTTGCATTTGGTGGGTTTACTATTTAACAACAAAAGTTTCCCGAATGTGTACGTAGGATCCAAAGCGCTATGTAAGCTACAGTTTTCATATGTACTTCAACTTTCCCCCATAAATGTTAAATACGTAAAACGAAGTACCACATCATTAGCATAGCGAATAAATAATCCATGCAAATTTCCTTCCCAAACGAAACATCCATCTTGATTATCACTCAACCCCTCGGGAGAGAAGGTGAGAGCAAGGATCGAAAGAGCCATTTGCTATTTCATCGCAAATAATTTTCTCGCTCTATTTTTCATCAACATCCGTCTCCATTTTGTAACTTTGCTTCGCCGTAGGATCAACCAAACAATTTTCACCATTTGCAATGGCAACCCTTCCTTCCATTGTGTCCAATCACGTCAGGACGTCGAATGTAATCCTTTTCCCTGGGTCGGAAGACTCGAGGGAAAATGGTCATCTTAGCACCAGTGCCAGTCACCTTGGATGACCCGCAATACCCAAAGGAATATGCCAGCTTAGGCATGATTAGAGTCCATGGTTTTGAGGCAAAGGAAGGGACCCGAAACATAAATAACCGCAGCCAATGGAGCGTCCCAAATAAAGTGACTATTCCTGTGGTTTCTCTTGGTACGGTAAAGACAAAATACCCGAACAAGAGGTTGAGCACTGTAGTATATGCGAAAAACCCCGACAAACTGACGTGTTGGTCGGTTCGCACCGGTGCCAGTGGTTTCGGGTTTCTGCCCAGTTTATGGTTCCTCGTTGGAACCTTCCCTTTTTTGTTTTTTTACTTCCCTTTTTTGTTTTAGTACATTTCCCTGAGCGCCAAGGAAAGTGTCAATGATTGTACGTGAGCTGAAATAAACATGTTGCTCAGAAGGCCCTTTACTAACGCTCTTCCGATGAAGATATTGGTCTAGTGTTACCTTTGCTTTGGTTCTTTAAGTTCTGCTCAAGCAGATAAGCATTGAGATTAAAACAAAAGACTTCATATTAGCTAAAGGGTTGGGATCATAAGATATTTAGACAAGAATTATACTCGTGACAATTCACCCTAGTTTAATCGTCAAGAAAATCTAAAGGGTAGGGAATATTGAGACATTTTGAATGTTGTTTTCTTAAATTTTACACTTTATAAATTCGTGCATTTATAATCGAAGCTTGAAAACATCACAATATAACATTATTTTTTTGTTATTTAGGTAATTTCCGAAGTCGTTTCTTTTTCCTAAATTAACATCAGAAATTGTAACCTATTTGGAGTGAAAACACAACAAACATTTCATACTTGAAAGGGACCATCCTTTTTAACCAAGAGCAAGCAACACAATTGTAACAGGCGTAGAAGTGGATCAAATAATTTATACCAAACGATTCTACGGTTATTTTTGCGACAGCATTGACATGGGTTTATCCCTCCGGTGTGCAAAAATACCTTTCACATACCTTCCCGGGCAAACACATGGAAATGGAGTTTTTGTCTCCGCACCAAAATTCCTCGATTCTATTTTCAAACGGGTGGCTTATTTACATACATCGGTTTTTTTTACTAAACAAGCAACCCGATGAAACCATTTACGTTACTTTATGCTTTTTTTCTGAGTGAATAAAGTACAGAAAAAACGTGTTGCATTAGCATTATTATCTTGCTAATGAAATTAAGTTCCCTTTTAGCAGTGATGGTGCATACGTGGTTTAGAGGTTTAATGGGTTGTAAATGTAACTATTGTACAAAAAAAAGCGATAATTTTTACAGGATACTACACAGTATATCCTGTATATTCTATTAAGCCATAAAAGGCGATCCTTATTGTTACTTTCGTGACCAGATAGCATCGTATTATCGTTGATGAAATTTCAAACGACACTCTTTCCGATCACACAAAAATTACTTACAAATATTGTTACAGTTGTCGAGCACACGGTGCGATGGAAAACATTTTTCCCAGCCACAGATGGATTCTAACTAGAACCTTATTTTGAGCACCAAAGCGAATCACATCCACTCCCCGTTACGAGGTGGAAAGAAAATGTGCTGATAACTATCTCCTCAAAATGTACACATCGTAACACGGTGCTACCTTGCTTTGAAGAAAATCCGATGCATCCGTTTCGGGTGAGAATCGAGTCCGACGAGTTCGGCGCATTGCATCTGGCAAACATCGATCGACGGTTGGATTCAATTTGAAGCAATTTTGCCAACGAGTTTCATGGTGCATGAAAAAAGCAAACATTCTTCTCGAATTGACTCCAGCCCCGAACGGAGCGCTACCGTTTCGTTCTGTGGGTGAGTTTGTGTATCATTGGTATACTTTTATCCAGTTACGTACAATTGTAACGCTATCAGCAAAACCATCGTATCAGCTTCCGAAGCACGGTGGCAAGGTATGAGTTTGTTGGTACACACGAAGCAAGTGGACTTATTTTCTTCATCGCTAGCTCTATTTAGTTTGCATACAGCTGTCTTTTTCTATGCATTTTCCGTCCTTCCGCTCCATTTCTTTCGGTTAAATGGTTGAATATTTTTATGACTGTATTTTTGTTCGGAGCAAAAAAAAACACCCAGTGGGTAAAGGGAGAATCCAAGCTTTTTTTATTTGGATTATTTATTTTTTTCCCCCATCGCATCTGTTTATGTTTTGCCCATTTTCCAATAACGTTAGCAAACATTCCGCAACATGAAACACAACGAAGTGTGTGTGTGAGTGTGAGCGGTTGTTTGGCAAACGAAAGGTTAAACAAACAGAACCGAGCATAAACAGCTTCGTTACATCTTGGGAATAAAAATAAAACAAAAATACTGTATGGAGGTAAAGTATGCTGGTAAAAATGAAAGGTCAGATGTACAATACATTAGACATCGTTATCCCAACAACGATGTCTGTCGTGGAATTTGTTTGAGTCCAAATGGTCAGATTCGATTTTTGTTAAATTTGTTATAAAATATATATATTTACTTTACTTCTAGCACTGATACTTTATCTTGAATTTGAACAAATTTCTAATTCTTCTCTGCATCCCTTGTAAACAGAAACCCTAGTTACCTCAACGTTTCCAAGATACAATTTACATTTCCAACGATTCAACGACCGGCTTCACCTTTTCCATAACCTAACCCACATTCCCAAGCTAACCTCTCGATCGGCAAATAACTCATCTTCATTACTCGCGTGCGGTTTGGGGTCATTTACAACGTGCATTGCATCGATGTAAAACCATCTTCAAATGAAACCGAACACCCTGAGGTATACAACGCCGTCTTCGAGCGCGAAGCATGTTCTCGGAGAAATGGTACCCCTCGAAGCACTTTGTACCCTTGTTTTCGCTTTTCGACGGCTGCAACTCTGCCGGTGATGGATCGACAATCGTTCATCATAACAGCCCCGCTGCTGCAAACACTTTGGCAAAAGGCCAATTTAACGCAACACCCAAGTGTTTGAAAAGCCACATTTTAAACAGCGATAGATAGTTTATATTTGTTTTTCCATTGCAGTTCTCCCTAATGCCATTCTTCGTTGAGATGTTGCTATAAATATAAATTTTGCATTCAAATATTATTGGCATTGGGCACTCTTTCGCCAAAAAGCTAAATAAATTCTCTTTTGTAATCATATCGAAAAGAACTTCAAATTAATAATATACTTTTAGGCAAATACTGAGCAAAACGCCTAAATTTATATATTCATGTTAACAGATTGCTGATCGTTTCCTCTCAGAACTATCTCTACAGGAAAATGTGTTCATTTCAAACAATTCTAAAAATGAAATCTTTAGTTGCAAATTTGAAAGAAATCCTTTCAACCAATTAGTAATTCCTAATTTCCTTGGTTTTGTCTTTGAAAATAATACTTCATCCAAACAGCCACTTCAAACGAAGAGTAAACTAAGTCCTCTGAACATAAACAATTCTAGTTGCTTGTTCATTCAAAGTCAAGATGTCGGTTTTGCGTTGCATCTTCCATGCTGGAGTTATTCGGTGGTTGAAAGTACACACAATAAGCAAATGCTTGTCAAGCAATACTACCACAAGACACGAAAGACATAACTGGTCCGTATAGAAATGTATAAGACGCCACTACTAACATATAATTTCTTGATAAACATTAAGCTAACTTAGCTTTATGCCACTTCCCGGAAAACAAAAATGGGAAGATAATTGCGCTGCCGTTTATTCGGAACAACGAGCCTGGAAAAATGCACTCCTCAGCACACTTGTCCCAAATGACTCCGGAAAGTCAGTGAAATAGTACAACTATCGGACAACCATCAGAGCTAATTAGGAAACCGTGCAAGAGGTGGAACAAGGACCGGATATGCGCGCAGGATGGCAGTGACCAAAACCAACTCCTTGCTTCCAGTTGGTGTGTTAGATGCACACTTATAGAAACCGGTGCAAAAGGTTCGTTTTCATTTCCTTTCGGTTCTCGTGTTGTTGCGTTTAAATGTGTTCCTTCCCAAGTGCGGTGTTGGCACAGCGAGCATTCTGTAAGTGTTCCGCTGTAAGTTGAATGCTCGAGCGACTGCGATGATGACATGAAGTACGTTCCAGGTGCAAAAGAACTACACCATTAATCGTGCGGTGCAACTACCAGACGCCATTTAAAATTAATTATCTACCATAGCCCAACCGGTGGTTCCTGCACCGCGCCGAACTAACACACGAACCTAGGAACATCGATAACAAGCTCAAGGTTTAGATGGTAACTGAAGCAAAAAAAAACCAGCACACAGTGTCCCACACTGGTTGGTGATGCCATAAACACTCACATGCGCTTAGAAACTGCTCCGGGCGAGAGCTTATTTACAGCTCGTGTGGACTGATGACGGAGGCTCACTAGAAAAAGGAGGATACCCGTACAGGACATACGATCGGGCTTGATGTGGGTTATGGGTTTGGGCACACAATTCCTTTCACCGGCGTGTGTCGCTCCCTAAATAGGACCGCTCATCGTGTCAAACAACTCAGGAACAACTTTATTCAGCACGGATCCCTAGAACGCATGCTTTTCCCTCTGGTCGAGGTATATCTCGTTGCAACCGGCAGGAAAAACATCTCCATCGTTCGGTCCAGACCAGCTGCCGACAGGTGGAAGTTAATTTCAACGGCAACAAAAGTTCGTACCTTTCGCACCTTTCTCGCTTGACGTTGCCTGTTGCTCGTGGTTCGGGGTTCGCTCAGCGCGGCGAAGGAAGAACGTATGCAGTTTAACACGATGTCATAACATCAGCTATAATCGACAGCAGAATTTATCGATTTTTTTTTTCGAAGAGAGTGAACGCCACAGGGAGAAACGCAAAACTTTTTCATGCCAGGGAAGCTTGTGGTGTATGGTATTGAGATGAGATTATCCTTATCATTGGAGGGAGCAAGTCAGAAGATCAATTGTACTGTGCTAAAATATTTAAATCAACATAAACGTTTTACATTTTGTCATTGATTTATAAATGTTTGTTGCAATATTATAACAAAAAGGTTCTTCATCCTTGCCTTATTAAAATAATAAAATCGGCTTTTGACCAAAAGTGTCCACAAAACCTGGACTGGGATGAAAACCGTACCCATAACATGAGAACAAAATTTCAATCTCCAAACTGCAAACTCTTCGGGTAGGATAAACTTTTTTTTTGCTGAGTGCTTCAAACAAACAAAAAAAAGGTCCTTTTTACTACCCACGTCGGTTTTTAATCCCTCGAGTCGGTGCAGAGTAATTGAATCAGAACCGTTTAATGCCGCAAATCCTCTGCCAACGCGCAAGAGGAGGATCAGCAACCGCTTCGGCAGAACCCCAAACAGGGTGACGACCCTCTCGGACCCTAATACGCGAATGCCCAAATCTTCTTTGTTCACGCTCACAGCACTCCGCTGTGTTTGCAAATCGCTCTTGTCAAGTGATTCATTATGCGCTTCAAAAATGTGAAACAGTGAGCTTGACAGTGGGAGACAGGGCTACGTGTTCCGGTGGTGGAACGTATTTAAATTCCGCATTCGAATTTTGTATTACATTACAATGGAATTTCTGGCGAAACATATACGCCGGCCCCGAAGAGTAACAATTCGACAAAAAAACTGAATTGTGATTGAAAAATTTACAAAAAGTTCACACGGAAACTCCTGCAAATATGCAAAAAATTTCCAACATACATAGCGCGCCCTTTAGTTCATTATTCCATTCAGTTTTTTTTTTTTTTCTAAAGGCATAGCTCATTATTTTAAGGGTTTTTGGTTTGATGCCCCTTCTTTAACAAAGTTCTCGGTTTTTTTTTATGAAGACAAATAATGAACAAAAAATTATGCTTGAAAAAATACCAAACAGTTAAAAAAACATGTAATTATAACACGACCAACACTGAAAGAGGACGTTGGATAATAGCTCGAAGGCAAGCTCCGTTTGTCGTTCGTTAAAAAGTGAGAAAAAGTTGTTAGTTACACAACAACAGCGATAACAGTGAACAAGTTCCAAAAAAAAAGCTCCACACAACAATACGCAGCAGTTGGCTGTGGTGTACGGGAAGGTAACTGGAGGGAGACAGAAACCTTTTTTATTTTATAAAACAAATTATACTAATGAGGTTTTTTCTCTCTTAAGGATATCATTAAAGAATGTCCTAGAAGTGACTGATAAATGTAATTAAGAGAGGGCAAAAAATATATTTTACCAAAACGCAGGTGTGAACAAACAGGAATGTCGTTTCTTCGTGGACAAATACATAGTTATGTGACCAAAAAAAAAAACAAAGAAGCATTTACATGCATTCGAAGAATGTTATTACCAAAAGATGTTATGTTATGCTAATGTACACAAAAGGTAAATTACCGATTTGTTGTGTTTTCCGGTGGAAATAGGTAACGGCTGGTTTCAAATAAACCCCTTCAAAGGTGGCACTGTAACACACTGCTCTATCTACTCGAGTGCTTAAATATCCCACAACTGTCACTCTTCACCCAAACAGTCTTTTGTACACTTATTCACTTCTCAAAATGCGCTGTAAATAAAGAAAATCATACCATCCACATTTAATTTTCGTAATCTTCAAAACACAGGAAATGAGTGCAATTGATTGTAACACCGCGGTATCACTGTCCTAATTACTGTCGTTATTAGCGCAACCACCTTTGACAACATTTCGTGCTAAGTTTTTTCTTCTCACATTTGCTTCCAGACTTTATTTTACACCTCGTACTGTTTTTTTTAATCCGGTCACCGTACACAATTTATTATATCACACCGAACGCGACACATAATAGCTGAGGTTATTTTGGTTGAACAGAAAAAACCTTACACATAACCACAAAAAAAAAACAGGAAACGAAACAGACATAATTTAGAAAATGAAATGAGTGGAACATAAAACAACAAAAAAACATTTAAAAAAATGTGCTGCAGTTTGGCAAATTGTTTCGGTTTGCTCCGTCCGCTCTGATTCTACTGTTCCTTTTGCTGGAGCCTATCGCCTAGTGCGCCATCTAGGCCACGTGAAGCGTGTAACGTGTACTACTGGCTACGTTTTATTGGGAATGACCCAATAGTGAGTATAAAAAAATAAACCCCTTCAACGACCAAACGCGTCGCCGATATGGCGACGGAAATAGATTAAAACGCTTTACGCTTTTCCTTCTCTACCTTCCCTTACCCAAGAAAACCTTCCATCTGATATGACCAGGTCTGACCCTGCTGGTTAGCTTTTTCTGGACCAGCCGTACATGAACCTTATGAACTTTGGCTGGACTCTTGGCAAAGTCCTCACGATCGTGACCTCAGCCAGTCGGCACCGGCTAACCGAAACATACAGGAACGAAAGAAAAGCCACTTTCCACCTTGCAATCCAACGCCGACACCAGGCACGTTCAGAATCATGCTTCGATTTACCGCTACTACACTGTTCCATTTTTCTTCGAGTGAGGCCGGGAGTACAAAGCGGAGAACAAAATATTTATCCGCAGAGCAATAGAACACACAACACCACGGAGAATCATCCTGCAACGAGATTCTTTTAGCATCGCTTCATCCCTTCATGGCTGCCATATTCAGCAACCGAACAAAATATCTCTGGGAAACTCTGGAGGACGAGCATTCACTCCTTACGTTTATGGCATCGGTAACACACCGTACGGGAATGGGTAGAATAACTGCAGAGGACAACTCACAACAAATGTTGTTTGGCCTTTCCTATGCCATCATATTCCGCAACAGTGCCAAACACTGGAAGAAGGACCGAACAAATTGAATTTCGCAAGACGCAGCAGATAACGATTGTCGATTAAGAAGGCTACTGCCGGGGCTGGTGAACTATCCAGCACAAAGATCCTATGTGGCCGGGAAATCTTCCAGCATTAGCTCGATTATGTTGAGCTTCTTGAGCGGATTGAGTTAGCAGGAGAACAAAACCGCAATAACAAAAAAAGGAACCTTGGGTTATTCTAACAATGTCTCCAAAGCTTCCGATGCGATAAGAATGAATCCTTTCACTGACAGGTTGTGGGGGAAATTTTTGGGGAGCTTTGAGCCGTTGAAAAATGTCGCAAACGTGGCTTCTTGTGGGTGTTCCATTTAAAAGGATGCCTTGGCGCACTTCTCATAATCGATGTGGCGCCATTTTAACGATTAACTTGAATTGTTTCGGTTGCTTAGAGAACAGTATAATGGATGCCATAATTATACTGAAAGGATTACTGTCTGCTCTGTACACAAAGAGCGGCCCAACTGACACGAAGACTTCTAAGGACGAGACAAATGGAATTGAGAGTACTTTTTTCAAAGCAGTACGTTACGTTTCATAAAGCGGACTAAACGGATGAAATCGAGCGGTTGACTTTTTATTTTTTGGATAAATCACACGAAATACCTTCTACACCGGTACTGCAAACTTGAGCCGTATTATGCAACCTCCCAACATACCGTCGTTCTTTATCGTCAGTGAAAAGGAATTCTCCGACATGGAAGAATGTGTCCAGAAAGCACAGAATGAAAAGAACCCAGCCATCAAACCACGCTACAAAAAACACCTCCTCTGTGAATCGAAACGGACGGAGCGGACCTTCTCCACAAGAGCGCTGAGGTTGTTGCCGCTCTCGGTGCAATAAATCGTTCCACTAGTAGACGTGGTTGAGTTCCTTCGCTGACTTTCGAAACTACCGGATAAACACATATCCACAAAAGCGGAGGACGAAACGTACCGCCATTAGTGCAGCGCAATGTGTCATCCGTGAGTGCTCTGGTCGGTTGACTTCGGGGGCCTGTCTTGGGTGTATGCAAATAATGGAAGAAACACTTCACCACCGACAGCTAGCTGCGTCCGTCTCCTTCAGGAAGACAGGGTGATGGGCCAGACGACTTTCATCATCATTCTTCGACGACGACACCTTATGTGTTCCGGCACGTGCAAATAGGGGCGCCATCTTGTCACACCGTAAGGTGGAACCAAACACGAAACGGAGCTTGGGAACAAAAAAAACTTTGCCCGTTGCTACACCACGTACTACAAATCCAATGTATGGACACCAGCAAACGGGTAAGCATACTCTCAAGTGCGAAATTCTCATGGTTTGCCTCCACCGCCGAAGAATGCTGACAAAACATTAATGCAAATTTCTGATCGTACTTCCCTCTCGGGTGGACATCGTACTCCTTTCAAAACAACCGACTGCCTATTGTGCCGCGAAAGGAATGCTTTCCATCCGCTGCGGGATTTAATTTCATCTCCCGTAACTTTCCAAGTGTTCCTGTTCTCCCCGTCCCCAATGCCATAGACCTGGCGCGATAATATTAGTTGGAGGCAGGCAGGCGTGAAGATATCCCCATCGGGAACGAAAGTCGAAATCGGAATAATGTGTACTGCTGCGAGACATTTGTCACGGGCATCGAACAATACACACCATGTCGATTCCCGATTGGAGTCGTTCGTGCCATACTCTGCGGGCCGGATCCGCCATGGCAATGATTTTATCAGCCTTTGTATTCACCAGCCGGTGGAAAAAAACACCTGCAAAATATCGATCAGATTTCCACCGCGATGATGTGTTGAATTTTTGATGCGCTTCTTGGTGGAACCGGGTGGCATAAGGGTTTCCACCGTTAACATCCGGTGTCAAACGGTATGTCTCGAAGGTTTTACTTGCATCGATTTGGGTTTCGTGAAAACGACTGTATGTGTTCGGGGAGCAGCACACAATCACAGCACCACATCCATTTGTGCTGGTGAGCATTCCACCAGCTCGTCGCTTGACATTGCTATTGTTGCTGGAAGGCATTATTCATGGGTAAGATTGGGAAGACGCAGAACGTGATACGATCGAAAGTATGATGGCGTATTTCACTGTGAAGCTGTACCATATTCGAGGGCATGGTACATAAACAAATATTTCATAGCGAAGGATTCGATTTTGTTTCCAACATCATTCTTTGTGTGCTCTACAACATCCCTGAAGAACCCTGAAAATGCCCCACGAATAAGCAAGGTTAGGAATGTAATAGTCTCTCACTTGTAAAGCATTAATATTCCAACACTTTGACAGAATGCTTTTCTTACCAATCAAAACTGTTTGCATTCAAATTCAGCAATATTGACACACGAAGTTAAGCGTCACGCTCCGTAGCCGAAAAATTCTTAAGGTCACGGCAATGGCTACGCGAGCTTCATGTTCGCGTAACTAGTCAAACGAGCTGCAAGCCGAACCCGGTAAAGTAAAAGTCATGCCGTGCACTGCCGAGGCCGGTGAAGGTGTACCTAGCCGACGCAAAATAGCGCGACAAAGTTAAACAGTCAAGGACGGACCGGCTGTGGACAGCGGGTCTAAAGTCAACTTTCAACCAACCAACAGTTTTGTGCTGCAATGCAACTGAGCAGGTATGGATAAAGAAAGGTACTACTGTACACACTCCTACCATTAAACGGCTTCCAGTAAGGTACAACACCCAACAAAGCGAGAGAAACCCGATCGGATTAAGAACTTGCAGCTTGATTGCAAACCAGTTGGGCACGGTGGATGTCTACAAAGATTCCGTAGTTGATTGTTGTTGACTTATCGCTCCTGAGTAATTTTGAGTCATCTGACCTCTTGTTGATCAAAACATTTTGGTACAGAAATGTGCCAGGTCTTCACCATGGTCCAGGCTCGGAAGTACCGAAGGTACTATCCAATTTTATCAAGGAACCACTGGGATTGTCTTTATTACGAAAGTTCTAAGGTGGGCTATCAATATGCCAGAGCCTGTCTATCATGCGTTGGGCCGGTTGTGCAAAGGTGGATTGTTCCAAAAATAGTTCGACGTCCCAACGTTCACAACGAGCAAAGCTGGAAAAGACGTAATACCACAACATAAGCCGCGTTCAGCACTCCGTCCACCGGGGGACCATTCGGGATATCGTCAAGCTCCAGGCATCACCACAAAACAAGGGTTTTTCGCCGTCTTTCCCATGTTCATCGAATTTTCTTCATACACAGTCCTTTTAGCGGTTCGAAGGAACTTCTTGCAAGCAGAAGAACATCTTGTACCGTACCGTAGACGGTAGAAAGCACCTGACTTCATCAGGTATTTTGGACGATGGGTTAGGTGAGAGCTGTACAGCAAATAAATCGATGCCGAACACGCTCGTCCAACATCCAACGTGCACTAATCACGAAACGGAGAAAAATCATGACCACCCGCTCAGTTCGATACATTTTTCTTTTAGTTTGCTTTGCCAGAAAGATATAAGCTTACGGTGGCGTATAGCAACAACGGCAGCCGTGGCCGCCGGAGAAGAGTGGTTAAAAAATCAATTTCAATAACTAGATCTACGCTGCTCAGTGAAGAGTGGTAGTATCTGCAATACCCCAGCAACAACAGCAATGAGGTGACACGTTCCAGGGAAATGGACACCAGCACACAAATGTACACCAGACGACGTCTACACCAGAGGTCGCCTTTCATTTTTAATAGCAAGTATCTGCATAAACGATCCGCACCACCAGAAGCAGCATCAGCAGCAGCAGCTGTCCCAAGATGAAAAACCTGACGACATCGGCCACTGTAAAGCATACACACACACGCAGAGAAAGCGTGTACGTGAGGGAGTTGTAGAAACGATGAGTTCTCTACCCCTCAATCCGTCACCGAGGTATGGTTTAGCAAATGAAATAGGCAGCTGGATAGCAGCTGTATTGTACGCTCGGTGACCTCCCGGCTGGGAAAGTTGCTCCAAGCTGCCAACCGTCGACCGTAAAGCTATGCAAAGGATCACCCCCTGGTGAATCTGATGTTTTTTGAGGTAGGAAAAAATACACAATACCGTCCGATATGCAATACCGCACCCAAACGCCATAAAGCGAATGCTCTAACTGTAATACACAACCGGAGACGTGGGTTGGGATTCGAAACGAAAAGCAGGAAGAGATACACTTTCCGACCGGGGAAGCCCCAGTTATCTGACATGGAAAACATAAAAGTCAAAGGGAAAATATGCTTTTCATTTCGACTGATAGTCATCACCGGTTTGAGAATCTTCTAGCCTGTAACCTAGATTGTTCTCCCGTTCGCTAGAGACGACGGCATTACAGCTGCTTCCCGTGCACAAATCCTGCCGAGCTATCTATTCATAGAGGGAACCTTTTAATCTACGTTCAGGTGAGTATTGGACAGCATACCGCATACGAACTGAGAGCTGGGAAGGATATCATCATGAGGAATAGTGGGCCCAGAGTACGACACTGGACACTGGCTATCATATTTTGCTGTTTTCGCTTGTGCGGATTACAACAGGAATGGCTTCAACGGTGCAATGCAAAAAAATGACTCGGAAAAGGAAATTATATCTACAACTGAGTCTATTGATTCTAACGCTCACAGTCCATTCATGATGAATATGACCGGGGTGTAGTATTTTTTGTAGCTTCTAGTTTTTTTCTTCCGCTTTCCGTTTTTTTCAACCTCTTCAAGGCATTTTACATGCAGGCATCCGTATGTTGATAACGAATCGCCCTATTAAGTCGATATCGTTTTGTTAAAGGTGATGTAAGTGAAGGACTTCTCGAGCGACCTTGTACACACTCATCGGGGATGCCATAATTTAATAGAATCAGATCCAAACCAGCATCATTTAGATTGGCTAGCGATGAAGAACACTTGCGCGTGAGGTGCGAATGTAAACACAAAAAAAATGCATCACTCTACGGGGGAATAAGTGCCGGTGCACCACTACCCATTACAACGGTGGCGACCCACGTGCGTTTACAAACACGATACACCCTCCACCCGTCGATAGACAATAGTACGCCAAGTGAGGTTAATTGAGGTTACTTTTCTCAGCCATTCGTTCCTCATTCTCTCTCTCTCTCTTTTTCTCATTAGGTATCTATGCTAACTTCCGAACTACCCAATATCACAGGCTAATTTACCTCCCTCAGCGGCCGTCCTAAAGGGGTAAAAAATTGGTTTAACGACCGTAACGAATAGGCGATAATGTTGAGCTTTTAAACTGTTTTTTTGTTCGTTACTTTGTGTTGATACAACAACACCCCCCAGGAAAGGTGTCATCCAAATGTTATAGCAACGCGCGTCAAAACCTTAAACAGCGCCATAAAGCGGCACATTTTGACTTCCAAGCTGGCAGCATTACCTCGTCCGGATAGGACGACACAATGGTAAAGAAACTGAGTTTGCAATTGTGTCGTAATAGTTTCTTTTTTTTTCAAACCCCACGAGATTAATTCCAATCAGGTGACGGGTATAGACATCTCCACCGCGGAAAGTCACGTACGTAACAACGAAAGCGGTACCATGTGGCTGACGGTACTTCAATTATTCATGGTGCACCTACGCTTTCCGATACAGTAGTGCAAGTCCCCTGGTGTTCCCGTCCCTACTACCTAGCCCGGTATCAGTAATGTACGCGCTATTTTTAGCCAACCCTGAGCCATTGGACGTGGGAGCAGAGAAGTATACCACGGCAAGTATGTAAATTGGACCGGATAACTCACGACCTCCGGACGATGTCTTTGGCGGCTGGTGGTACCGCGCTCTGCTCGATTCGATTTGTAATCGTGGCATCCGTGTATCGAACGCTATACACACCGCATGGTTTACGTAGGTCGCCAATAAGGGGGGTGTGTATCCAGACATTCCACTAACCCCGGTTGAACTGGCCGCAACTGGTTGCGCAAACATATGCGACGGACGTCCAGGAACATCGAAAAAGGCGAGAACGGATGTGAAACATGCCGGTGCGGTTCGCCCATCTGGCGGATGGTGCGGCTACGTGTGTGGGATTCATCATCCCTCAACACCATTTGGGCAGTGTGTCCAGTGCAGAAGTGTGATAAAAAAGTTCAATAGTTGTTTCGGTTCCCAGGTGTTCTTACTGAAGCGATTTCTCTCGCAAGACTGCTTCAGAGTGACCAATCTGCGTCACAACTCAAGGTCAGTAACGCATCAACCACTAAAAGATAAAAGCTAGAGGCAGTAGTTTTTAGTTTCAAACAATCAGAAAAAGGGGAACCCCCTGCAAATAGTGTACCGTGTGGCGTGTACTCTCATGACGCAAAGTAAGAGATAAAGCGGGTTCTGAGCTGTAATGAGATTGTTTGATAATGTCTGGTATGTTATACAGAACCACCAGCATTACCCAACGCTGTTAGCACATCGAAATTGCACACAATTATAGTTCCACAAAAGATGTAATCATCGAACCGTTTGATTCGTGCACATTCAAACACTCCATTACAAGCCGTGTGACCTTTCACGGGCTGGAAGCGAGAGGTGCTCCATCAACACCTCATCGTGCGGATCAAACGCTAAACGATTGCAACAAATGTGACATACGATTTGATCTATGACTATCAGTGGCAATGGAAGGATGAGACTTGAACACCCAATATTTCGGTAAAGATAAGGCCTGCCCTGCTCACAGCAGGTGATTCAATGTACACACAAACGCCACAAGGGCACCTTTGGGACACGTACATTACAGACATCCATATATTGGTGGACGCAATAAAGTGTGAACCGGAAAACTCCTATCGCAGTACGCGAAATTCGATTGATAACTTGGTTTGTCAACCGAAACCGATAACCCAATCGTACCTGCGCCAGTACCCGACCGACCCGTGCTCGATCCCGTCCAAGATTAAACAGTTCCAGCAACTGTTGCTGGTAATCAACAAACATTATTTTCGGTAGGTATGTAGTTTGCTAATTAACTTTGCTGCATGTTTCTGAGTAGGGTGTCACGGAAGGTCGAGCTGGTTTGCCTGTTGAGCTAGCTGGGACTAGGAGGGGGAGAACACTAAAGTTTTGCCAAATCTGTCAGTGCCAGTGATACGGTCTAACTTTCGTCCCCAAATCACCCATCAACCGCACACTAGACGAAGAATAATCGATGCAAAAACCCGAATGGTGGCTAATGAGGGGAACTTTCCCTTTTTGCTTGTGTCCATGTAATACGCTAGAAGTTCGTAAGAGAAATAGCTGCTATTTCATGCTTAAAGGAAAAATATTTTCGCAATTCATTTTTTTTTTGTAGCTTCAAGTTGTTGTGAGTGCTTTCATAGGACTACCACTCAAATATAAAACAGTTAGATAAGGACGACATTGGAGCGCACGACAATTTCTACTTCCAATATTGATACCCAAAAACAATGTCTTCCTTCCAGACCCTCGAAAAAACCTGTCGATTATCGTCTTTTTATAACCTGTACCGCTCCTTATCGATAGCTCACCGAGCGTTATGGAACATAATCGATTAAACAATTAATAATACTACCCCCGTATTGGACGGAACGGAAGGTGGGTCGTTGAGGGACGAGTTTTCCCTACCGAACAGCGACGGTAACGCAACGGCAACATGTCGATAGCAAACATTACAACAAAAACATCGTTAAACAAGATCAACAACAAAAGAAAAAGATGAGGACGGTTCTACGTCACACACAACGAAAGAAAAAAGGACATCCAATGTCCCAAGGGGTTGGCTGCAGAATGGACTAAAAATTAAAATATTTCATGCCAGGAAGTGATCGCTCTCGTCCTCTACCTAGGCAGTCCATCATAATGGCAAGGGTATCATTAATTTACACACAAAGTGATTTAATTTTTTGCGGTTGCCCATTTCGTTATGGGAAAAGCAGGAAAGGACATTAATTTTCCCACTTCATTGGTGTATGTGTGAAAGAAAAAAAAGAAAACCCAGCGGTTAGTCATGAACGGGAAGGGAACCCGACAGTAGTAAACAGGTTGTAAGTGAGGAACAGATAACGGAAAACACCAAAACTAACAACATATCACACACCCGATAATTAACAACATTGGGGGAACCGGTCATGTTTGGTGGGTAACCGGGCTAACGGGTGGTACACGAAACGTCTGGTAATAAAATATTTATCGATGTTCACGAACGCGCCCGTTCAGTTATTGACTTAAATCATGCTTCGTTCGCTATTTGTCCAATTCTCGCCGTTTATTCACACGGAAAGTCATCGTGTCGGTTAAATTTATGCACTAGCACGATCGGTTGCTTCTGGTTTCCCTACCCTTCCCGGACAAGTGGCCGGGGATCCCGTAGGTGGAAGAATTCTTTTGTCATGTAAAAATTTCCCTAAGCTAACGCTAACGTCACTGCTAAAAGTGTCGCGTTTCTGTGACGAGTGTGCACGAAAAATTCGACCGCGGAAAACCGACCACCACCACAAGTCACTCCGTGGGAACGTGGGAAAACCTCGCTCGCTTTGGGTTACCAAGCGTCTCCATCGTGCGGCACGGATGGAGCATGATTAAGCAAATAACACTTTTGGGGAAGGAAAACATCAAGGAAACTACTGCACGGCACGACAAGTTTCACCGATACACAAGGATACATTTCTTCGCATTGTTTTGTTAGTACATTAAGATTTCACATTGTTTTCTTCAAAATTTGTTTCAAATTTCATGCTTGTTTCTGCTTCAGTTCACAGTCACTTCACGGACAAACTACCAAAAACGATTTACAACAGAAAATGATGCCTTACGTTAAGGTTTTGTTTCAATTGTGGTCACCTTTCTCTTAATTATTTTTTCAGATTTTTGCACGTTAATTCTTCCTCCACAAAACTGTGCTGATAGCCGCAGAAACAACACACGTCGGTACACACTGTCGATTGCGAACAGATCTCCCCTTCAGATTCGAACCGATTTATCGACACATGCATTCACACACACACATACACACACAGCACTAGCGACGACGTTCCAGCGCGGCAGCAGAGCTCCGTACGGTGCGAAACCTCCTCAAAGACTAAAAATAAAGTGCGTGCCTATCGCCTGCCGGACGCGCTCTTCGTGTGATGCTGACGAGCAGGCAGACCGGGCGTGAAAGGAGCGCATGGAGGGGGGGGGGGAGAGCATTGCGCGTGTAGCTTTGTGTGTATGTGTGTACCGATTGCGTGCCCGCGCGTGCTGGAGGGAACCCCGTGTATTCACGCGTGTATCGAGAGCTTTCGGAGAGAACGTGAGTTGGGAGAGCTTTTTTCATGTGATGTGAGAGTGCTAAACAATGCACGAGCGAACGGTTTCGTGTTGTTTTCCACACATCAGCTCACGGTGAGATGCGCTCCCAGACAGCCTCACGCAGAGCTTCGGAGCCGCTGTGTCTCACCAACACATGCTTGCGGTAGGATTTTCCACAAATTATTACAAATTTCTTCACCATTAACCTGCTGGAGTGTCCTGTGAAGTTGCTGTACACGGTACTCCAGGTATGCTTTCAACTTTCACCTCCCATAGGCCTCCCCTTTTTTATGTTTCCCGTTTGCAATTGAAAGAAAATTCCACAATTTCCACCACCTGTTTCACAAGTAAAATAACGCTCAAAAAAAGTGGGCTAACCTGTGAGATGTTGATGTACCTGCGTTCGTATTAATCCTCGAAATCCTCACCACAACACCTCTTGCACGCTTACACAAATTGATCGATAGTGTTGAGATTCTGAACCTGCCAAACCACGCGTTCTACACTAAACGAGACAGTACGTGGTACTAAATCGAGCTTCCAACCTTCTTCTCAAAAAATCACGGAGACTACTCTTCGTGTTCCTCGTTGTCGTTGTCGTGCATTCACAAGGCAAGTTGCCGACGGATTGTGCCGCGCCAAACTGTCGTCGAAATGTTACCACCAACACTCGCACACTATCCTGCTTCGTAGCCTCTACCAACACGGTCACGCGAGCGTGCACACAGCTAACCTTGCCAGGGATCCTGCTCCTTGGACGGGAGCTCCAAGCATTTGGGGAGTTGACGAGAAGATCGGCAGGCACCTCTACCGATTGAGAGGGGAAAAGCTTTCCCAATGGAAAGTTTCCCAAAAATCGACATCCATCTGACGTACTGTACGGCTGCGCACTCCTGTCGCCGTCAGGACGAACGCGTAGAGGAACAGGCGGAAAAGGAGGAAGGCATACAAACACTCAAGAAAAGAAACAAACGATGTGAAAGAAAAAGAAAACAGTTCATTTGGGAAAGCTGCTGATGGGACTCGGTTTGAAGTCTTGGGGATTTTGTTTGAAAAAATCGCCCTGAAAAGGCTTTTCGGACACAGAGAAGCTTTCAAAAAAGGATGTAAAGCTTTTATCACAATAAGAAAAGGCCTTTTCATGCCCTGTGCTTTTTTTATTCCTCCTCATTCGCCACTGTCAAAATTTCACTGCTAAAAGGTCAAGACTTGGTTGATTCTAATTATTGAACCAAATAAGTTACAGAAAAGAATTCAGAAGGCATCATAAGAGTGTCAATCATACACGTGCAACGAGAGTGAAACTATGACAGGATCATATTGGAAAATCTGAGACTAAAATGACCCGGAATAAAGAAAAGGACTGAATGTTAAGGTCACGAAAACAAATACGCCGAAACATACCAGTTCATATACCAAACAAGTCACAAATAAGTGGAGAGAGGGCTCAAAAAATCTGGGCAGGCTATCTTGGTAGCATCTGGTCGAGAGACTTCTTGTCTCTTTAAATGACCATACCAATATGTCCCCGAGATGACACACTTCATTTCGGAGTCATTCTAGCAACGGTAATGAGTGTCCTGCGAAGATGTTCTGCCCAGCATCCACCTACAGACAAAGAGCAGAGGACGAAACGATCCGGCTGGTATTGCAAACTTTGCTAATATGTCTCCAGAGCTTACTGGTGGTATTAATTTTATTAGTTCCAACAACGCTACGACCAATGAGCATACGATGGACACTGCTAACGTAATTTCCACCGATACAGTCCATGTAAAGATGTCCCGTGGGATAGTTCAACTTCCGAAACAAACAAAAAATGGTTTCAGACGTTTAGTCGAAAACTTCTTATACCTTAACAAAATATATAACAAGTATATTTCATGCAAATAGCAAATAATAAATTTATAATTACCCACTCGTTTCTGTTCCGGAATTTGTCATCCTTACCTGTGAAAACAATAAAAAACAATTAGTAAGATTGATAAATAAACAAAAATATACTGTGAGATGTATGTTTATTGAGGAATGCAAGTAAAAGAATATGTTTCATGTAAATTAAAATCAAGTTTATATAAACCTGATTATCAATTGCGCTAACTTCGTCTGCAGGCTTACACAGGCTGTATATGTTTCTGTACAAATATTTCACATTCATTAGCGTATTGGGTTGCAAATGATGAGCGATATCGATATTGCTGCCCACCCATCCCATTGGTTGGCCTTATCGACGCCCAATCAAAACCATCTGGATCGCTCGAACGTAGCTAATTCTGATCATGCTTTACACGCGCACCGTCGCCACAGCGAGACCGCAAGGAATGGCGCCATCAACCCAGACAACTTATCCAAAACCTTAGCAACGGACCACCGGTCAGCGGTCAGTGGCGGTTTTAATGGTTGCGGTTAGGGTAGATAATGATGTCATCCGGAAGCTTGCCGGGCCCTGTGCATGCCGAGATATGCAAGCATGCTGGACGGATGCACGCAGCCGGGTAATGGATTTCGATGGACGCAGCCAACAAGACGACGACACGTCCAACCAATGACGACAATGACGGACGCTATGCGTCCCGTGATAATGGGTACAACGCATTGCACAAGCCGATTGATATGCATAACGCGGGTCGATGCCGGGCCGCATACCGGCCTACCGTGTCGTGTACGCGCGCTAGGACACGGCCGTACAGTCGCCTTGGGAGAATTTTGCGTCCCTAAACTTCTTCAACGTGCTGGGCACAGATTGTGGACACGGCGTCAATCGTCGAATGACACGCATTCTCTAATTACGATGCGTGTCACCGTTTGCTATCGTGCCTGACCTCAACGCAGCCGGAGGCCGTGCTGGGAGCAGGAACCACCAACCCAAAGACCGCCATCGAGCGAATGTGTCCACGACGAGTTAAGAATCACGTCACTTGCGTTGGCCTTTATAACATGGTGTAATTATGCAATGAGAAAGATTGCTTTACAACGCACTAATGGACGGCGGGATGAGTGTGCTTTTTTCTTATTTTTTTCACGGTTATTTTCCGTCGCATCAAACTAATGAGGAAAAATGATTTCCGATCGGACAAGAGTATAATTACAGAAGCAAAGTAAACAATCAGTGTTATCCATTTAATCTGATATTCTTTTACGTGTCTTGCAGCATATAATGTCTACTTTTTATAGCATTAGATGCTTGGTATGAATGGAACCATCTTATAGAGCAATAGATAAGAATGCTTCTTAATACACCAACAACCAAGGATCGAATCTTAAATGGCCCAAGGGTTATACTTTAAGTTAGGAAGCTCATATTTTAAGACGCAATTGTTTAATAGTTAAATTGGTAAACAATAGGTAACCTTCAAGTCAAAGATAAAAATTAACTTTGCTTTTCGATTTGTATGGAAAGCTAGCAATCGATAAACTTTCAAACATCAAAAAACTATGTTTCTACCGACTACGAATTATTTACATTTGTTTAAGCCCTTCATTTTAATCTGCTCATTGCAAAAAAATCTAAAAAAAAATTTTAACAACGAATAATACATTGCAACTACATCAGCTGTTTAAAGTATCCCGACAGTAAATCTCCAATGTAAATTCAACCAGCCGAACAAAACGAACGTGTATCCATAAATTATACTGCACAAATAACACTACAAACCAAAACCGCACTCATTCATCAATTCGTTCCGATCGATCCTGCCATTTCAGTATTGCTCGATGGAAAAAGCGCAACCCTTGAACGTTAAGCTGGTTGCCATCAAAAGCAGTAAACGATAACAAGTGCACTACGATACAAAGCTTTCCCACCCTCTGCAAAGCGTTGAATGCACGTGCTGGAAGAACTTGAACTACTCACTGGCGAAAAACCTCGAGACAAACGATGCATTCGCTGTGATGGAATTATGGGAAAATAAATAACCGGATAGAGCTAGCTTTAAATGTCATCCACGCTTCGCAGCAAGCACGCAGGTTAGCTCACTTCGCTATAAATCGTTACAACCGACTACAAGCTATTCTATCCGAAAGGGAACAGAGAAGGGAAGCGATCCCAACCCATCTCTCGTGCACGAACATAACAACATCAACAATTAGGCGATATCAACGCTAGAAAAGAGAGAGAAAAAAAAGGAAGACTTATGTGACAAACTTTCTGGTAAAGTTTTCGCTGTTCGTTAGCTGCTTAAACTGTGCTTTCCACACCACACACACCAGTTTTCGCAGTGGTTTTTCCTTCCTTCTTGGGTTGAAACCACCCAAAAAAAATGACAACCAAACACGCAAGCTATCAACTTTGATAAATTTTCATGTAGACATTAAAAACGCATACTTCAAAGCCCACCATCGTAAGCTAGGGATGGACTCCAGGGGAGCGTCCAAAAACGAGGGAGTAAAACCCCAACCCCAAGGATAAATTAGATCAAATTAGGCATGATGGAAGGAAGCAAAGGGAACACCACTCATGCCGCCATCAAAAATTAACCTTCACTTTCTTCAAAAACCTTTCCTAAGGTGTGTAATAATCGCAACTGTCCACCCGGCTCCGGTTCTGGGTTTCCGCGATCTGCCACAGCAACATCGGGGCCACAACACCACGTACTTGGATCGTGTTGAAAAGATTTCACAACCCATGTTCCGACGCTAATTAACATTCCCGTTCGCTTCACGCCGGTAATCAGTGGCACGGCACGATTGTGTTGGTGGACTCGCGTTGACTTACAGAAACCCAAATTGTTGTGGTGTGCGTGCTTTGCTTACGTTACGTCCTTACGTCCTGTCGGAGCTGTCGGAGAAATCGGAGCCATGGGTTTAAGGGAAATATAGCGCAATGGTAACCCAACCATTAGTGAGGAGTAATTTAAAGCCCCACTAGCTCTTACCGGCTGGCACGATCCTCCCAAGGTACGTTGATGATTGTTTATCCCGGGCCCAACCTCATTCCCGAATGGCGACGTGATCCTGAGAATAGGTTAATTTGTTTCGACACTACTGAACTTTACGGATTTTGTAGAGCAGAGTTCCCGATACAAAGCGAGCATACTAAACAGCATGTAGCACAGCAAATGTGCCACGTTAAATCGTGATTCTTTCCCACAAGTAGAAGACGAGAGTTCACAACGACGCTAGCCAACATTGCAGGAACATCCTTGAACTCACTATTCAGAGAAAACCACAATTAATCCATCAACCATTCACCGTTGAATAGCAATCAGCGAACCGATCCGTCAAACGATTCTTCCAAAGAAACGAGAGCACCAGTGTGAATCACACATAATGCTTCGTTCTTTTCCACGCCGCAAACGTTGGCCATACCGGGGAGGAAACCATTGTTTCTACCGCTCCTAACACAGCTAACACATGAGCAAAGTTTAGCGCCCACCTAACCATTCACTAAACCTGCCGCCTCATCAGCAACGAATGACGATGACAATATTTATCGTCACCCGACATGAAACATCAATAATCCTATCCTTTCAACGCGCGGCTTCAACAATCTGCTTGTCAACACGAACCACGAACGAATCCCGGGGTATGTGGCAGAATGGGAACGACCGGCTAGACCATCGATGCGTAGGCTGCATCAAGGATTTGCTCGATCGTTACTGAGGCTCTGCATACGCTGAAGTACCCATGTTTGGCGAAATGGTACGTCCAGTTACTAGCACCCCCTGCTCGACATAGTCGAGCTTTAGTGGGTAATCCATTTATTCGGGAAGTGCCTATTCCAGCCGAGGCAATGGACACTTCATGGTATGAAAACGACAGCCAAATGATGATAGCGTACTGGATCATTCTAAATGGAGCCCTTTGGACCGTACCAGACGCTTCCAGTAACGCGGTGCATGTTGGTGAAATCGTTCTGCCTCTTCTAGCCAGCGCAACGTGTGAGAGTTTAATTAGTCCACATCAACTGCGCCGGAAATAGAAAACGACGATGTGTCTCCACAGTGCAGTAAGTTGGTGAAATCGACATCAACGACATCATGGAAAAATGCGTACTACTACTGTTCACGGCTGTTCGATCCACCTAGGGACATCATCCCGCATTTTGAGAGCATTCACTCCAAACTGTCAGAAATGATAATACGCAGGTACACAGGAAGTCATCAACATTCGCACCTCGCACGCCAAATGTGTGCACACCTTTATTGCATTATGCCTTGTGCTAATGGTCGATAGGTCCAGTACCCTACAGCGTGCAACCGGTTTGGATGGTCAATTTTCGGAAAACGGACGCGTGACTTGAAGCGCATTTCAGCACTTCCCTCTCGCCGAAGTGCAAAATTCCAATACACACAATAGTCGCACCATTATTGCCGGAAAGGTATGTATCGTTCCCACCGCCGTCCATTATGATGCACACACTGGTTGCGTTTTCTTCGCACGATAGCTACGCAATAGCGCAAGCAACAAATGGATGACCGCGTACGCAAATGCAAATGGGACCGGACTGGGGGAATGAGTTAGTTTTCGTGACCGCACGATGACGCTGATGATGCAAGTGAGAACCATATCCGTATGGCCACGCACGATGCCCATGAAGGGCACACACAATGGAACGATTAAAAGTGGTCAAATAAAAGATGACAATGAAGGTGATCAGGTTCGGTAGAAGAACACAACACACGTCGCAAATTTGCAATGCCGTTGCGTTTTAAGCTTTATTCCTTCCAAGTAGGTAGGAGCTTTCGCAGAAAGTGTACGGCTATGGGAAGGTTGGCTCGTTAGCGTTGTTGGTTCGTGATCATCAAAAAGACATCATTTTCCGTTTACTTTAACATTGATTCATAATTCAATAGAGTTTTATACCATGACGCAAAAGTTGGCCTCCTTTCGATTGGGGATTTGAGATATTAAAGACGTTCACCATACAATATCGTGTACAAACGCACAACAAAATAACTTCAGAGTTGGAAATATAGTAGCTTAATTTTAGAGACACTAGACAACTCGTCACAAGAACTAGTGATTCAATCAACAAATTTATTCAACTTTGAGGATTTGAAAACCGTAGTGGAATCATTAATCTCTGAGAAGTCATGAATCTTTGAGGATTATTTATTCTTCGAAGTCTAAAGTTTATTCAAATCCACGAATCTGAATCAGATTCAACAAGAACAGGACTAGTTTTCAAAAGAATGAATATTGAAACATAAAACAGCATAGAAAGAATAGTTGAAAACTGAAGTAAAACTGTAAATACACATACCATGGCTATATTGTTCTTTAAAAGCTCCCTACAGTGACTGATACACACGCACCACAGTTTCACTGCAGGAGAAAAAGTTACATGCCCAACTTATTGCTCATTCAACACCACGCAGCACTGGATGTGAATCTTCATGCACAGAACCAGGAACCTTGAAACAAAAACACATCAAAAACAAGGTATAGCAGAACAAACTGCTTTAGCGTGCAGTAAACCGGGGGAGAGAGTCAGAACTGAGCTGGAAATGTCAGATCAACCGAACTAAACAAAGCCTCCGGAATAGCCGGCCGGATTGTGTAGAAACATAGATGTACAATGAAGCAAAGCGAAAAACTTCCACGCAGCACCCAAACACACACACACACACACACACGCATACGCAGTCAGATCGATGTTAAATCCCCGGGATAAAAGATGCAATGGAAAGTATCACAACGTGTTGGGAGCACTCTAATCGCGGTGTTGAGTGAGGAAAGCCGAAACACTACGGCATGCCTCCTAGAGTTTTTTTTTTCGCCGGACTCTGGTAGGCAAACGAAAGCGCACGCGGAGGCTTGAAGAGGGCATACTACTGGGAGGGACATACTTTTGCCATTTTCCCTTTAACCACGTCGGTGCGTACAATGGGCATTTCCCATCACAATGTTTCTCCCACCCGTTGCGATATTGCGGTAACGTTGGACTCCATTACTCCATTTTGGATATGCTCCATCCCTAAAACCATGTCGACGTGCTGCGTGTACGAGGTGCTCTGTCCTTTGCCATTTCGTTTTCTCTCTCACACAAACACTCGTGATCATATTAACGATTGTTTTGGATGATGTACGAGATGTGAGGTTAGGTTCAATTGCGTGCAACTCCATGACGATGAGCGGACCAGGCAGTTTCGGTACATGTAAGCGCACCTCAGGCACCGTCATCGATACATCATACGATATAGTCGTAGCCCGGCGGGAACAGCCTGATGATGACGTCCGGCAGACGTGCACCTAACGAACAAATGAGATAAATGTAATCATCAACCACAACTCGTAACCGGTAAGTATGGCGCTGTGTTCGCTGCTCTGTAAAGCGGGGGCAGATATAGAGACGGATGATATTTTGAGCTCCAAGTCAGTGGTGAAGTGCCGCAAATAAACGACGCAATATCGACATTCGTCCATTAGCGAGATATCTGTGGAACATTACTCGCAGTAATATAAAAAGCTAATAAGACAATTGTTAGCCCTTTCTACCCCGGGGGTCAATATCAGCTGATATTCATGGAATCGGTTTCTCCACCGTATCAGTCGCACATAACTGGCGGTTGATAGATTGGACATCAGCAGGTAGTATATACAGACATCGACAACTGAACTTTCAGACGGCTTCTATACATGTTTGAAAGATGACCATTAATTATCAGATTAGCTGGAAGGGTGCTAGTTGCCTATAGATCCGGCTTATTCTAGTCGCGATCAGAACGGTACGGGAGGTCATGACATGCATAGATAAACGAATCCATATCCTACTCTAATCATGACATTTATACCCAACATTTACCTGGGTCCCCACAGCACTCCACAACATCGCATCTTATCGCTGTGTGGTTCCAGTTTGCGAATACCTCCCACCTGCTAGTACACACAAACATAACTGGCAGAAGGGAAGAGGTAGTTAATTACAAACTAAGGAAGTAGCAAATGAAACTAAAACACTGAACCCCGGGAGTGTGCAAAATATTTACATTAGACAAATACCAATCAGCTCCACCATTTGCTCTTACTCTCCAACAAAAAATTGGCCTCCCATCTCCGCAAACTCACCAATCGGCAACGCTGTGGAGCCAGAAACTTCTTCGAAACAGAGGGAGAAAATAAAGTAAGAACGCATTGCGATGGAACTGCTAGTGAGTAAAAGATAAATAAAGATTTTTTTCCTTCTCATCATATCACAGTTGGAGGTGGAAGATAAGAGACTGCCTCTGGTGGAATAAAAATCTGCTACATATCGATATTACCTTGCCGGAAGCTGTTCGCTTTTACGATCATATACACTTGTGTTGATGTGAATGAACATATGCGAACAGAAAGAGATTTGTTCCAGTGTTAAATGAGCTGATTGAAACAATATGCAGTACGTCAGCAAAAGCAAATAAACGACAAGTACAATGGGAACTGAGAATTTTTTTAACAATTTAATTGAGCTATTATGAACATAACTTATGTTAATGCGTAATAGCGATAATTGGCGTTTACATTCTAGCTCCAACTATGATTGCGATGAAACTATCCAACTCTCCGTCAGGACGTTTGTCACTACACGTACCTCTGATCGAATGCAATCTACCAACCGATACATCTCCAAAACCACTGCCAGCCGCCAAGTGAATGAATCTAAAAATAATCACCATCAAATGTGCAAGCAGCACCAAAAATAGTTACCGACGATACGTACTCATTGTGGTCTCGTGATTGAATAAGTTATTTTCATCGACGAAAATCGAGCAACCACAAAGTGAAACCGCAGGCCGCTGTGGACGAGCGTCGAGAACAATTTCAGATTGTTATGTCAAGCAAGAATCTAAGCGACAACTTTCACTCTTTTTGTATAATTACGATTTCACCTTGAATGTAACCGAATGAGGGAAGGTTAGGAACGATCTTCCCTGTCTGTTCATCGAGAATCCAGTTCATCCGTACGTATGTTAAAATTACATGCTTTTTGTGTTAATACATTGTATTCTGCCCAAACCGCTAGCTGATGCAGTGCACCAATGTTTTAAAAATAGTCAACAATTCATGTTCACCTACATTTTTGGTTACGCCTATCGCAATCTCCGCCTAAAAATACGATCCCTTTAGCTCAAATCAACCGTACCAAGAGCTGGTGCTGCAACTAATTTATTCTCCTGTGGAATTTAAGTGGGTTGTGGACTATAATCGTAGAATTGAAGCTGTTTTAAAAAAATGTACTGTTTATGGTGTCTCCGTCTGCACTGCAATACTGAGAATCTACGAAAAATACAAATTGTTTTGCTTTTTCGATCATTTTGTATACAAGCATGCGTTTATCATTATTATGATCATATCTTCCAATTCCGATAACGCACGTAACAATGATAAATCCCTACCAAAATTGATCCCAACAATACTTCACACAATATTAATCTACACTTCTCGAATTCCAACTAACAGTGTCTCTTGTCCCAATGGGTCAGTAAAGGATAATTGTGTCCTGCGACGCAAGTGTAACATCCGGAAGAACGACGTTGTTTGAGGTGATTCATCATTCTGGATAATTTCGATTACCATCAGTGACAACAAATTAGATCTCAGTAGATAGCAATCTAGGCATGGAACAGTGGAAGCACGATGACAACATACGACGCAAACGATTCGAGGCACCAAAAGATGACAGGTGTGCTTGACCGCAATGCTTCTTGTGGCAAAATAATTACAAATAGCTTTCGACTATTTATAACGTCCAACGACATCAACCTATCGTTGTAGTTTGTAGTTATCACATAGGACCGTCCCAAAAGTCGCCACCAGAGAAAGTGCTTGTTAGAAAGGATAAGCATCAGATGATACAGATGGTGATAGAACACTGTTTCTCCAAGGAAATGTGTAAGTCTTTAGTGTAGACACAGGTGTGACAACGAACATGTTGAAGGGTGGACAAAATGTTGTATATGTTTAGCTACTGAGCCGCTCTCTTGATACTTGCTTGCTTAAACTGACAATCAAACGTACAAAAATGATGCTCTTGTGACGCACATTGCAGCACTTTAGGCGCTTTATCCAAAAAGATTATTTAAACAATGATGTATCATTAAAACTTAAAATTATTGCTTTCGTATGGTTTTGTTTCCTTGTTCAGGACATCAGTATAGCTTTTAGTTTTAACAAGGCTGTCATCAGGGTTGCTACGCATGTAGACTGACGCACTGACCATCAGAGGATGCTAGCAATTGCCAATTTGGTTATCGATCTTCTGCTCAGCCTCTATGTTCTCCATTTCTAGTCCCACATGTGCGTAGCATCGCTCTTATCATTTAACCACTTCAGGCAACTCTAGGCATACCACCGCTGGACCTGAATTCCAACACCCTATGTCACTCCTGCCACACATCATCGTAACCAACCGAACCAAAATGAACCACATCGTTGCAATGCGCACCACGCATCGCTCCCAGGGCATTGCTGATGAGAAATGCGTATCTTCACATACCATCGATAGCTGCCTACCAAACACCACTACCGACGACTGTAATTTCATTCTAATGTCTACCGCTTCTTCTCTCGCCAATTTGTTCGTTGGCCAGCTCCCTGCATATCAGCTATAATATTTACGGATTATATCCAACGCACTCTAGAGTACGCCTGAATGGAACAATGCTGGCGGAGAATCCCGCTTTAGCTTATAACATACACGGGCTAAACGATCCTGAAATTCTGTTTCGCTCATAAAGCCACCGGCACGACAAATCGACCAAGGTGATGATTATGGTAATAACCCGTTTGGTAGCAACCGGTTAAGGGGCAAGGCTGCGACGGCACTTCGATTGTTGGTGATTTTCATCAAACGGCAACAAACTAACATACCTTCCTACCACCCCGGTTAGTGGGCGGCATAAATTATTGATAGCTCAAAACAATTCACCACACACAAAAAGCGGGAGAAATTATATGCAAAATTAGGGTACATGCTGGCGATTGCTTGAAAAGGATACACATTAGCGGTTGTGTGCGAATGGGAGGGAAACGTAAATATAAATAGTGCTTAGCGGTGCAACGGTTTGTGCAACAAATCAACGCCACCATAAACCTGCTGTTAAGTGCATTAACAAGTACGATTGCCTGTGATTTATGGCGGGCGAACGGAACTCCCTGTACACCATCATGGTTGATTTCACACCGAGATTCCGGATAGTATGATTGGTCGAAAATAATTACCACCTATGCTTAAGGGACCAATTCAACGTTGTATAATTTTCCAAAATTATTGCTTTTTGATCAATTTAACTTTTCTCGTAATTGAAACTAAAAATGAGAATAAATATCTGTTGAAGCTGTGTTGGTCTGTGCTTCAGAGATTTCGAGGGCCTAGATAAAGCATCTTCCAGAATAAAATAATGATTAGCAAAGCAATTATAATGTATTTAATCTTTCGATCAACTGCGTGCGATACTAACACCATCTATTGTTTTAAATGTGTACTAATAGACCAAGAGTTGCTACGAACTTTTCCCATAACAAAACTAAATTGTTTCTACTGTTGCACACTACATCGGCTAGAGTGGGCTAAATAAATTACAAATACTTAATCACACTGACATTAAAACACTCATGCAAATAAACGGAGCTGCCTTAGGCACTTGGGAGGCGCTCGAAACAAAGCAGGTTCCCGTGAGGTAAAATGCAACTGAAGCCAACGGAAAACCTTCCAAAGATAACACGTACACCGTAACCGTACTAGTGGATGCCGTTTTCAAATTACTCACTTAAAAATTCATTCGTGACTACTGCCATCAAAATTTGCCGAGGTGTTGTTGACTCCCAGTACTGAGCAGGAATGCCTCTGTGGAGGCAGAAAGCAGTTTTGGAACAGTATGTGGCACGCAAAACGACACACCGACACAGCTAAGAAGAATTCCACATTCTACAGTGCGAAACTAACCCGCCAGAGGTGTGCACTCCATCACAGATGACGACAAACGTACTCCCCCGTATCAAGGGTTCGGTCAAGCACCGTGCAGGAGTGTGCCGCGATGTTTGACTGGTACGGGGGTTACCGAACCGATTCGCGGAAAGGACGTAGAAAACGGCAGAATAGAAGTACCTTCATAATCCTGCATCATGCACTGACACCTTTTTTTACTCTCTCTCTCTTTATTCCTCCCTTTTGCCGTGCAAATAGTTTACCGTGAATAGTTGACTCACACTTCCTGCCGAGCAGAACCCGTGAGCCATCGTAGCGAGGTACTTTCGAGTGCTATAATTGTTGCCTTCACTCAAAACCAACCGACCCCGGTCGAAATTGCACGAGCAGCAAGTTCAGCTCACGAGACGCGGGGATTATAAAGTAGTAAAAATAAAGCATTTCACTCGCGTGACAGTCGCGCTTTCGTCATTTGTTTGTTTGAATGGTTGTGCGCGCTCGGGCTCGGCTTTATACGGAACGTGCCCAACATCACTGCCGATCCGATTCCGACTGGGTGCCAACAAATGTGGAAAGGGTTTCATTGTTAGTTGCCATGAGCACCCGGAGATATTGTTACAATTCTGCTACGAATGAGGGTGTAGAAACGTGTAAGTGTAACACATTTAGACGTATAGTTTTAACACATTCTTTCCAGCCATGAGAAATGTGCCATTTAGCTGATGTGAGTGTTTTCTATTCTCCAAATCATTCGAAAAGGAATTCTCTAAAATACCTCCAGTATTCCAGGCAGTGTGACGGTAACTTTCACCACAGATATCACAACTCGTTTTTATTACATTTTAAATTCCTCCTATGTAACATGATCTACACCGACATTATGGGGAAGATGTGTCAAAACTCTGCCCTTTTCATGTTGGTTTAGATGATGATCCTCAAAAAAAAAAGACTCAAAAAGAGAAAGAGTATTCTAGAACGTGCTGAGAAAAAAATTTAATGCATCATAATCTTCCATGTATTTCAGTAACTAGTAAACAACTCCAAGAATAAATATTGGAATACTGCACGAACTGAAAATCCCTGGACGCCGAGAACACCAACCAACAATCTCACAGCTACGATTTCATCCAGGAAAAAAAGATTCATAATAAAACCCTAAACAATGTACTCCATGACTGCGTCACTGACAGAAAAATGACGAACCTCCACCCGGGTCACTTTAAATATCCGTTTCCTGTTTTTGTCCGGTTCCGTAAGCTGTCTAGCTATTTGTATCCGTTACCGCCAGTAGACTAGCTGCTGTAACGTTCAATTTCGCCGTGTTTCCCTGGCAGTCGAGCCCATTGGCCCAGGATGCATTGCACAAAATATGCTCATGAATAACGATTATTAAATTCGGTTTTCATTTCCTTGCTTTATTGCATCTTTTCTCCACGACTTCTGCCCTGGCTGCACAAACCATCATTCGGTGTCATTTGCATTCGACATTCGGAATACAGCAAAAGAGTACAGCAACGTTTTTCATCATTGTCCAACTAACCACTATAGACTTTTGCATCAATTTCTTATCCTCCTCAACACGGCTGTCCTTTCATTATTATTTCTTCATCAATCACTAACCAAAAGGTCATTTAGTAACTGATGCTACCGCACGGTGGGACAAGGAATGGACATTTCGTAAGAAATGAATGTTGTTGTTATTAGTTGCTAAATTAGGTGCCAAATGATGCAATGGAGATTTCGTTGTAAAAAAAAGTTCTGACAACAAGATTAAATATGACCGTTTACTCATTCTCAACTTACCCACCGTGCACTCTATCACAAATCAACAAACACTGCCATTTCATCGATAGTCACGTTGCAGTTAACTCAAATGAAAAAAAGACCACAACGTACTATTATGCTCACTGTGGAAAAGGTACCTCACACAAAGCAAATCGGGCCACCAGTAACTCAGCTTTGCTGAAGGTTGTTATTCATCATGCGTTCCAAACAGCGAAGGAACCAAAAGTACCACAAACCAACCCAGCAGTACCCAATCCCTTCAACGAACTATCTTTTCCCACAAAGTATCCGATTATGTGTTAGCAAGTTCTCGTTGCGATTTAAGTTTTCACAACCGTTTGCCGGGAAAGTTTATCGAATCCTTTCACGGCACCTTCAAGTCGTTCCATCGTCAAGCGCACAGCGTAACAACATGCAGTCTGGTAAACAGCAGTAAAAAATAACTACATAAAAAAACCTTCATTTCACTGCAACATCGTTGCACTCTGTTGGAGAGAGTAGCCGAACCGACACTTACGCGCCCACCGAGGGTGAGCATCAAGCGAACTACTTCAAAATCTTGATGCTACTCCACATGAAAATTTCGATGTTTTTTCCCCCTCTACAAACGAATAATGTGATGAAGGAACGATGATCGAACACAGAACAATTGCAAACTCTCTGTTGTTTTGATCCCACCCGACGCTGAAAACAAGATTAGGAAGCCATCATTGAACTAAAAGCATTCGGTAAAGGAGCAAAAATATGCTAACAAACAAAACGCGGTGGAAAATGTACTATGCGGACTCTTTTCTCGTTCAGGTATAGCAAATGAACAACAAGAATTGTTCGTGCTCTAGTTATGGCGCACAAAGGAAAATGTCACTTCACCGGTTCTTGAAGCTTGCCATTCTGTTTTTTTTTTTGTATTATGATCTCCAATACGAACGACGAAGGATAGTAAAGGTGAAACATATTTTCTTTTAGTAGCAAAAGATTGCGGCCATTTCTCAAAACGAAGAAAAATTTACTAGCATTGCATACAGTTAAGCTTTCAATGCATATATCATCGACATGTCCTAGACGAGGTTGCTCTTTTTCGGTACATCCTTCAAGGACTCCAATACCGGCACGTATGATACTAACAAACACATAAGTATGAGCACATCGACACTAACAAAAAGTCAACTCAAAGCATAATCTCAGTAGGTACACTCCTCACAGTAGGTTGGTTCATTTGGACCTGCTCCAAGGGCGTGATACGGTGTCAAGTACTTGCAGTGAGCTTAAGAAGAGCTTCCCAGCTTTTCATCTGCCCCGATGGAAAAATCTTGTCACAGCTGGGCAGAGGCAGAACATGCAAAAAAAATAGCAACTGAGGTAATCGCACATCGGAGAGTGTTTCAGGGGCATCTGTGGATAGAAAGACGGCACCAGAACTTCACATTGTTCAAGCACGGCGCCTTGAGGGTAGACTAGCGTACGTCGCAACGTTTTGCCATAGCGCCAAAAACGTTAACCAAAAGGCGGCTCAAGGTCTATGCTGCGGGTAAAATGAATATATAAGTACAAAAAAAAACCAGCAATCATTTAGAAATTGACTGAATTATCTCTATGAAATGTATTCCTATCTTCTAATCATACTATACAATAAATAAAAAGCTATAAACGATATGCGGGTTGCAAGTATTAAGGAGTACTTAACAAATTACGCCTAAAGGTATGCAACACAATACACATTTCTTACTTTTTATCGTTTTTTGTTTTAAAAAACTGTGAACTACTACTGGAATCGCAGTACTATTAAAAACTGATTGCAAATTAACTCGTTTTTTAAATTACTCTTTAATTAATCGCATTTAACTATGCACCATGCAATGAACTGTTGGTGCTTTATGCAAATAATTTACATAACGGTCGCACGCACTACCCAGTGCAGAAAGGTCAAAGCATTGTACCAAATTACCGGTTCAATCATCACCGCACGAGAGCAAAAGCATATTCCACTGGAGCATTCTACAATGCTGCATGACAGTAATTGAGAATTCACCAGTAATCTCGTGTAATGCCCGCTCCTTTCCCTTGCAACAATGGGTATGCAATGTAGGGAAGTGGAGAAAAAAAGCTCCTGCGAACAGAAAAAAACGCTGCTCCAACACGAGAACTACATCAGCGTGCTACTACTCACAGCATGGAATCAAGAAAATATGCAAATAACCAATCAGCATGCATGCGCCCGCTAACATGGCTCAAGAAGGAATCATAATTTTCTTCTGCTAGGCGAAGGCAATAATCTAGGACACACAGGGTAGGAGGGAAGAAACACGACGGCAAACAGTTTTCACGCACCTACCATTTTTACACGCACTGCCATGCGACGGGCAAGCACAACCTCCGACCTTTCCCTAACCGGTGGTAATAAGTATGATTCAACTTTTCTCGTGTGCGCGCCTTTGTTCCTGGGACGGAGGCAAAACTCACCGAACTTTCCCAAGAGGGCTCCAACGAGTCTCGCCGTGCGTTACGCCGGATGCTTTTTCCGGTCAACCTTACAACGCCCCTAAGTAGAAAGCAAACGGCATGCACAATGAACAACACCACACGATAGGTTTTTTCTTCAAGGATATTCGTTCTACTGCAAACGCACGTACACACAGCAGGATCTCGGCTAAATATCGGAGGTCGGATATCGATGCAGGCATACACGCAGACACACACAAAGCGCAGCAGCATCAGTAGAAAATTTGGAGCAAAAACAAAACTAAGCAAATACTCCCAGGACGACCAGTAAACGGGGGGTTCCACTCTTGCACAAGGGACGACACTCATGTACGTACGTGAACGCGTTCCTTCGCCATAAACGATACGCTTCCCCTTACAACTGAACCACATTGTTACCATTCCCAGTGCAGCTTGCGCAGGCGGGTGGTAAAAAGTTGGATTAATTTTCTGAATTATAGCGCCCATTAATTTCCATATTACATAATTATACGCATACTGTTGGACTGAGGGCTCGGTCTATACGTCGCGAAGGGTCTAAAGGAATCATTGGCATATTTGCACGTACGAGCATAATACGTACGAGACCTTCCTTCGAGGGTTACAACCATATCACGAGCGAGGAAACAAAAAAAACCTCCGTCATCCCACCTTTCCACCAACAACTTCACGTGGGCACGAAAGGGTTCGTCCTGTATGTGAAGGTAAACGAAAAGTAACGATCCTTCTTCTTGCCTGCGACGATGTGAGCCGCATCGCCAAACTGCATACGATAAGTGGTTGCCGGTACGCATTTGGCCGTGAGAAGCAGCTTGGAGTAAGAGATTATTCGTTTAGCAGCTCACCCGCACATTTATTTCGCGTCATAAGCGAAGCCCACCCAAACGGGGAGGCGAGTCTCTAAGTTTTCTATAATGTTAAACGAGTCTATTAGATTATGGGTAGTGCGCATTGTACGGGACAGCAGCACTTACTCACACCCGATAACAGAACGACATTTTCGGCACTGCCTTTCAATTAACTCACAGCAGCACATGACACACGGGAAATTGGGGCCAACATTGGACGGTGGAAATTAATATGCCATTCCGACTCATTTCGAACAGGATGTGTCTCTAAAAGTGCTCATGTCAAAGTCGTTCCACCACGGCAGGCAGTTTGTTTCATATAAAGCTGATTAACACTCCTAAAAGTATGCAATCTGTAACACAAAACGCCTAAAGTCATGCAATCCATCATGAAAAACGTACATTTTTATGATTTTCCGACGCGTGTTACTATCGACACCTTCTATTCTGTATCGTAAAATGTTTCTTCAAAAGAAAAAAAAGAAATGAAAATCCATCATTTGGTAGGAAAATAAAATGTTCAATCGGGACTGACACTGGAGCCATGGTTAGGAAAATTGAGTTTACGTTCAATGATGCACATCCTGCACCGAACGATATTGGTCTAGCCGTACACAGAAGTAGAACGAATTGGACCTTTTTCCTGGATGATTCCGCCTCTCTCTTTATCTCTGCAATTCGATATGGAGTGTTGCACATTCTAATGAAATTGTCATTCAATTAGAAATTGCAACAGCACATCCGATCCGAAACCCGGTGTGTAGACCATACCGAAGCAGGAAGCGTGTGACTTGGTTTGTTGAAAATCGGTTGTCACAGTTCATCGGAGTGGTTTGCCAAAACTGGATTTGCAGTGGGCAATGATTTGGTCGAATCGAATAACCCGACGCCTTGACACATAATTAAGCTCGTAAACGAATTTCTTGGCCGGTTTTCGATCCAATGGACAGAAATATGCGTTATAAGAAGTGTGTTAATGGTTCATTTTTTGTGGTCTGAAGTACTTCCTTTAAACTTATTCCAAATCGATTAATACCTTCAAAATTCTACAAAGAAACATTGGTCCACGCAAAACCTCCAGAGTCAACCATTCAAACGTAATCAAATCATTAATCAACAGCTTTCGTTCGTTACGCTCTCCTCCCACTAAAACTTATCGCTTCCGCAACATGCTCGTTTACCAGGAAAAAGGAGGAAAACATTGCCCCTACGAAATATAATACACTAGAACCACCACCAAAGACCGGGTCGAAGACAATCTTGATCATCGACACGCAAAACTAGTCAGAGGACCAGAAGGGAATGTTCTCAAAGCGCCTCAAAACGATCGCAGAGGAAACATTTCTCCCCGTTTTTACCAGTGACTTCAACTTTCTAAAATACGCCAAATATGCTCACAACACGCGTCCGCAACATTCTAAACAGGGTTTTTAGTGCTTGGGAGTAGCTTTAGTATCCGTTCTGCATGCCAACCCAGGGTTCTTTTGATACCAGAAAAAATATTTTAACATCGAGCTACAATTAAGGATGGGGGAAGGTACAATAGAACTCTTTCCTCCAGAAGGCTATTCTCCTTAGAGAAGAGACCCGCCTAGGAAGTAGATAGATAGGCACACAGCACATCCCACTAGCTGCCAGAGTGCTTCACAACAAGGACAACTGAATTCTGTTACTATCGTCTGCACGGCGAAAATATTACGGTTTAGTGTGCTTATTCCTCCCTGTCTTCTTCTTGCATTGATGTAGAATTAATTTGCATATTCCTGTATCAAACTATCACAGCGTGCTTTCGGCTTCCGCTTTCCGCGACCTTTGACCTTATATTGCCCTAACATTCGTGAATGTGAAATATGTTTCTATTTCTACTTAAGAAAATTAGATTCTCCTTCCGCTGCGTTTGCAGGGATAAAGAAAACATTTTCTGAATCCAATATTTATGACAACGTCTTTATTTCTTCAGTGCCGTTTTTTATGACCTTCACCAAAGCGATGGAGGTTAAAAAGAGGCAAAGCATTTAATGCACCCCCTTGCAACGCAGCACGAAACAATACAATAACTCCACATGTGATAAAAATAGCCGTGCCGTATGATAAAGAGAAAATATTGATAATGTAAATGGCATTCATCAGCCCAAATTTATGCAATACGTTTTACTTTGGAAGCTTATTATTTTGTGATATTCTTCTTGCTTTGCGTAGCGAGCTGCTCGGTCATGCCGGCCATATAATGGCTTACTAGATGCCACTTAGTTTAATAGTCAAGTCCTCACTACGAAGGAACGATCCAGATGGAATTTGATCCTTATTCCTGTCATTTGAAGAACGGCGCCGCTATCGCCTCGACCATGGGACCATGAAATATAAACTTGTGTAAAAATATTTTAATAATACTTTCCATCCATTTCCAATTACCATCTTGAATCATCATAGAGCATATACACCCCCCCAAGTATGTAATTTGCATCACATAACTACTCTAATAAGGGCTTGTGACACAATTTATCCAAAAAAAACTACACTTCCCAAGCGTATCAGAAGATGTATAAGATCTGCAGCAATCAACATGCAAGAATGCATCACATTCCATCACGGGGTGATGTTTTTTAAACATCATGCCCAGCAATTTATATGGGTTAAACCGTTCTCCGCCTCTCCCACGGCGGCTAGGTGTGAATAATGATTACGATGAAATAGGTATAAGCGTGTAAAACTTTTCAACTTACCTGAGCAAACTGTGCGGCCGGCTCCTGCTATCATGTCGATGCAATGCAGAGGAGTGATGCGATCGGTGGGCTCGGGATGTGGCGTAGTGGCGAAGTGCAGCAGCGAAGAACGCGTTGACGGATGCGGATGGATGAAAATAAACGACTGGCGCGTAGATCAACAGCCGTGAAAGTGGGTTGGATAGAAGATCAACCCATTTTACACGGCCAACGCTAAGACTCTAATCGCCCCAAAGTACCTGCCGGAGGTGTTGGGGCGAGAATATTCACTTCGAACGAGAAACTGTCGAAAACGCACAACACTCGGGCCGATTACATGTGTTTTAACTTACTTTTCTAATTTGCTCGGTTTTAGAATGCACCATTGCCAACTTGATTCCTTTTTTATTTTCATACATTATATTGAAACATAATTTCCTTGACCTTTTTCAGCAAACGAACCAATTATCAATAACAGAAACGGTACTACACACGATAATAAAAATAACCACCCTCAGACAGAGGAAACATAGTTAATGAAATATTTTAATTGGCTTGAAATTCTGTCCCATTTGGTTGTATCTATCGCTTCTCACTACTGCAGTTACTATGTGCCACTGTAGAGTTTTCCAATGTGGAATGCTACATTCACAAAAACACACACACACGAGTAGCTGAGCTATTCGAAAAATTAAATCCAACTGCCCTCCAAATCCGACCAACCCGACATGGGAAGAAGATGAACTCCTGGCGAGTGAAGTGTACGGATAGTTTTCCATACAGCTGATGATGGAGGGGTTTTTTTCCCCCTGGTGCAGGTTTTTTTCTCTTCTGTTATTAAGTTTCTCCACCAATGTTGTGTACCATGTTCTCTGATTTATAATCCCTGTCGCCGCCCAGTATTGGGGCCGGTGCCAAGCGTTCGTTTACTCTGTTTGGCTTTGTGCCAGGGCTGCGACTGCTTTGCAGCTTGAATACAAAAAAAAACACGCAGGAAGAAAGAAATTTAAGCCGGAACACAACGCTCAAAATGAAGCGAGCAGCAAAAAAGAAAAAAAAAGGAATTGCAAATATGAATGATAAACACACAAAGAATGTTGAGGAAATTCACACCAACCAAATGCTTTAATGTGCGGAAAATCGAACAGATAGACACTAGCAAACAAAAGCTACAATAATCCTAATCTAGATCGACGAGCTCTTTGCGTATCGAACAAGTAGAATTACCCGAAAACTTAACGCCCGCAGGTACCGAACTACCGCGGTAAGTTGAACGCAATTAAAACAGTTCACCTTACTAACTCGATAATGATGACCAATTCCTCTCGTTATCTCTCCCTTCGCTTCCGTTTTGGCTCACAAAGGAAAGAAGAAAAAAACTTGCGGTATCTTCTAGAGATGTCGGTCGGTCGCGAGATGAACGCGGGTGCAATTAAGAAATTAGGGCAGGTTAGTCCTCCCTCCGGTGCGGCGTAGCGTAACGCAAGCAATTAGTGAGAAGTTTTATTTCCTCACTATCTCTCACTGGTTTGTCGCTTTTTCTCCCCCGTACTGTCCTGCCCTAGGCTATGCCCGTAAAAGATCTTCAACCCGTGCTCAATGAAGGAGAAGTTTGAATGCCTGTTGAAAAATTTCGTCCAACCAATATGTTTTTCAGCAAAAGAATGCTAACGAACAACTGGGCACTAATTGTCTTGCGATAGACAGCATTTGACATAACTGGTGAAAAATTTTTAATAAAAAACAGATTGTTAGTAAGATTTGTTAAATGCTTCCTGTAAATTATTTTCCCAAAGTGAGCTCCAAAAAATGGCATATACATTTTCGATAGACCAAAAGACCAAACCAAACGATAATAAAATAGACCAAACCGTTCCGAAAAACACAATCGATCGATCGCCAGCTGTGTGGAGTTTTCCCAACTGGCAATATTTCCAAAAGAAACAGTCAATCCATTAGCAACACCCGCAAACGATGTACAAGAGCATAGTAATAGGACGCTCTTTTCAAAACCCTTTTTCGAAATGCGCCTAAAAGTATGCAAACTGTACGACATAACATACGCAATTCGAATGATAATAATGCCTTAACATGAATATATTAATATAACGCTTATTTCCCTAAACAAGACTGTCAGGCCGTGTTCGGTTGTCTCCCCGCTAGGTTACTGTATCCGATCGGCGTGTGTGAGCCACCAGATACCTACCGCAGCACGGCGATATGGCTCCATCATGCAGGGATGACGAAAAATGGACAAAACGATCAATAAACCCGCCGGACTACTCTACCGGCGAGGTCGACGACTATGACAAGGGATTGGATGATAAAATATAGCAAAAAAAATGCCATGGTTTCCATGGGCAATATGTAGTGGCCCTAGGGAAGGGCAAAGGGGAGGGCGAGCAGGCACGAGACGCAAAACCAAACCGCTCCCTGGGACGGAATTAGAATGCCACTGATTGGAGCCGGATTATTGATGTTAACTGGGGGTCGTCGTCGTTGTCGGCGACGTTTTAGCATGGGCTCTCGCAAAAGATGACAAACGGAAACGGACCGAACGTTGCTCCCCCGCACGTATGTATGCGCCCTCGTTGCCTTTTTGTCTTGCTCTGGTTGCCTCCAGCGGTCTTCTTCTCGGGCCATCCCACCAACCTGCTCAGCTTCCTGCCGCACTAGCTTCAATCGATGCCCAAAAAAAAACCTAGGACATCGTCAGGAAGGAGGAGGTCTCACCCGGTACGAAAAACCAGATCCGATCCAATCCAATTCATAGAAACGACCTTTCCTACCCGCCTTGATCCGGACTTATTTCAGTGCGAGGTGTTTCTCCTTTCATCGAACGACAAAAAAAAGGGAACCACATACACGCACACACATCTGTGGGATGGCTGGTACGAAGGACGAATCGAACCAAAAAATCAATTCGCTTTTCACACATGTGATGTGATTTACGTGCGTGCAAAATTTCGGGTTTACTTTCTCCTTCATCTCTGTCTCTCTTCATCACACGGACACCCACACTGTGGTAACTACTCACCAAAAGTCCCCTGAAATATATATCGGGTTTTCCACCCATATCCATATTCAAATTATTGATTGATTATTTAAATTCGCAACAAATCATTTCGGTTGTATTTTTCTCTTTCTCCCGTGGTGACTCGCTACGCAGGCACGCTTACATGGAGCAATGTGTTCTATTTGGGGGGACAGAAGGACACCAAAAAAAGGGCCATGTAAAACCACCGAACTGAAATGAGCTGTAACGTTATATGTACTTTTTTCTGCTGGGAAGATAAACAATTGAGCAAAATTGATTGCCCGCCTTGAAAGCGGAAAATTGGATGAAAAATTACCATCTATTGTCGAGATGGTTCCGTATGACTCTAGGGTCACACACACACACACATGTGGGTTTTTTTTACTAATTTTCAATCATTTTAAGTACTTGTAAAAGAAGCTGCATTTTGGTGAACATCCATTAAGAAATTAGGAAGTCATCTGCAATACCTACGGAGCCTTGAAGGATCGTTTTATGGAACTCCTAATAAATAAGGTTCCATTTTGAATCAATAAACTATCGTTGACCCTGATTAATCAAACTGTCAACCTTTTGCTATCCGTACTTGCATCCTCACTACAACTGCTAGTCCGGTTCATCTCCCGGACGGTGTAGTTTACCGCGAACAGTAAAGTTCCATTCCTCCACCAAATATCCCCCATATGCTAGAAAGTTTCTGCGTAAAGTTCTCCAACCCTGGATGGTAGATGGGTAGAAGTGCCCGAAGCTTTTCGAGGAGAAGGGCACAAGGAAATGGGATGATCGACCCGGGATCTACGTCCACTTACGAACCTAATTACCCGAGCAAAACCCATTAACCGTTGGACCGGTACTAATGAAACGTCAACAGAAACGTCGTTGCTTCAGCCGCGAATGAGTAACTCGACCGGCAGAGCAACTAGAATGTAATACAGTCACAATGCTACACAACATTCCGCTTCCCCGAAATCGGTAAACATTGGTTGGAAAATCCTTTCCCGGCGCCTTCCATACACGGATGGGTAGGTACAAGTCAAAAAGTGCCTTTCGTTCTTAGGATGTTAGGTACAACGGACAGAATTAGAAAACCATCTCCCAACAAAGCAAAAAATAAAAATAAATAGGAAATTCCACCATAAGTGACAAACGATGTTTCAGGTTTTTGGATCGTAACGTATTATCCATCTCTGTTTCTATAATTGGCTCGTTACTGTTTTGTAATTTTTGTTTCTTTGTTTGTGTGTTTTTTTCTTTTTTGTTATTGTTGCTGATTTTTTTAGATCGAAAGAGGAAGTTATCTTTTTCTTATCAATGCTATGACAAGTCCTTATTACATTGTATGCTTTCCTTATTTGTACATCTCTCTTTGAACTTTTTTCATTTTCTTATTCTGTTGAACAATTGTATGGTTTAACATATTGTATTTTTTATGTATTCCTATGTTCCGTTTCTTATCTTTCATTTCAATTTTCAATTCTCTTGTAGTATAACTTATTTCAAAATATGTTTTCGCGCTACTTTATATCTCTTTATCGTTTTATATTGAAACGGTTGTGTTTTTCCTTCGTTTTCAACCATTTTGTTTCTTCGTATTTCACAATCCTACTCCGACAGACGTGTTATGGTAGTCGAACACCGCCTTAACCCATTTGAATATATTTATACATTTTATTTTTCTTGTCATTTAAACGAGAAATTTCATTTGTTTTTCATTCCAACCCCTCGTTGTCGCGCTTTGTTGTTTTGTTTTGTTTTTTTTTTTACAATAATTTGATACTCCTTACCCTGACTGGTTCATTCGTACGTTCGTTCGCTTTCGGTTTGTGAGGCCCGAATTTTCCCGCCTATTTCACGGTAACTACCACCCACTTTCCCCTCTCCCACCCATTGCGGATACGGAGGAAAATTATACCATTCTTGATGCCTTCTTCTCCACCTTTCCCGAGCCAAGTTGTTGGGTTTTTTTTTATTCAAAACTGCCCCCGAGCATTAATCCACCAGCAAAGAAGGGGCTTTACAATCGGGGCCCATGGCGGACATACGGCTGTGTGGTATGCGCGCACGCTGCCGGCCCGGCGATATGCCCTCGCGGAATTAAATGGTCGAAAAGAAAATTCGCTTCCTAGCGTTTCCGCACCCTGCATCCTTCCCCACATTGGTTGCACCTGCAGGGTGAATTGTTTCGTGGCGGTACCATCGCTCGAAGGGTGGCCGGAGTTAGAGCGAGCAAGGCAACGTTGCCTTTTGCACACGAAATACACACGCTGTTTCGGTTTCATTCTCGCGCTAGAAACATTTGTCGCCATCGTCTTCTTCGTTGCCGGCTAAGTTTAATGTGCAGTCTCTTTGCTTTTTTTTCTCTTGTTGTTCATTCCCTTTCCTCCATCGTCTCCTGGTCCTAGCCCTACCAAATGTAAACTCCTCCACTCCTCCGGCGTTCAAAAAGAAGGTTGGAGGTTGGGGTGTGTGTGTTTTTTTTTTTTGCTTCATACTGCCTCTTGTTTGGCATGTCATTTCCTTGGGGCAAATACAGAGGAAGGCAAAGACCGACACCGACCAGAGTCGACAAAAATCGACTCTACCGATGATGGTGATGATGACGAGGTTTTACGGGAAATGTGGATCGAAGGTGGCAGCATTTCGTTGTGTGTTGGAGGTTTATGTTGGTTAAAAAGCAAATACTACCCCTCCCCTTTGACACTCCTCACATACACATACACACACACACACGTATGCATGGATCGAGAGGCGCAACTAAAGCACGAGTTTTCCTTGATAATTATAGAATTGAGCGAAAATTTCTCTGTGACATTTTGGCATTTTCGATAGCGCGCTACGGCCACTTCGGTCACCGGTGTGACCCGTGCATGCGGATGGGAAAATTCCAATTCCCCAATGCAGAATGTACATTCGGCAGGATTGGTTTCACATTTGAATCGGAAGAACCGAGGGAAAAATGGTAAGAACCTTCAAATGGTACCACATGAATGCATGAAAGTCGGTGTTACAAATGCAAACACACATAAAATAAAACAAACACCGCGAACGAACTGAACCATTTTGTGTTTACCCAGCACGTATTGCTTGATTTTCGTGAATATTTTTCTTGGCAGTATGGTTATTATTCTTGAACTTCACAACAGCACGAACACAAACCCTTGCAATGAACGGAACGGCGTTAAAACTTTTTTCATCTTCCCGCCTTTTTAATCACGATCGGAAGGGAAAAACAAAAACCGGACAATGAAGGGAAAAACTTACGCTGCAGCTTGTATGCACTTTCGCATACACACTTCCTTTTTAGGTGTGAAAGCAGTCAAGTTGGCTGTGATTGGGGATTTACTGTACACGGTGCTGATTATCACTACGTTTCTTTAGCAATTTTTTTGCCAACCAACACTGCAGCACACATACGCACGTACAGCTTCACACAAACACTCACAGCTGATGGTCACGCGTGGGTCAGTAGGAAGGAGGATGGCCACCGAACAAAAACTTACGTGCGCGATGCACCACGATACGGACACGACACCACTGCACGAATCCCCGTTTATCTAAAAGCGCGCGTGGTTACATACACTCACACGCACACAACACACGCTGGAAGGACTTCGAAACGGGGTTGGGAAAACGGGGAGGTTGTTATCGCGGGTTTTCAGTACACACTCTCACTCACAGCTGCAAGGAACGGGGAAACAGAGAGAGAGAGAGAGAAAAAGAAGAGAAAAGATAAACAACACAGTTCCGTACAATAATAACACAAAAATAAGAATCTTAAGAACCGGCGTAAAGAAAGACATTTCGGGCGGCATGTTGTTTGGATGGTGGTTGAGGGGCAGTTTTTAGCCGAGGGAGTAATATTAGGGGAAAATCCATAACATCCCACAAACCCCTCTAACCACCATAAACGAGCGGTTGGGAGCATTTTCATTGAACCATCTCTTCGATCACACACACTCGTATTTTACGACCATTTTGCACAACTTTATCTAGTAGTACGTTGCTGCTTAGCGACGGGTCAGAGTTGCACAAAATGCGTTTGTGTTTTCGGTGTAACTTTTATCGCAAAACACACATCTCGCTAAGGTCACTCTATGGCACACGCACTGCACACATACACACCCATTCACTGTGCTCTGCGACAGCACTTTATCTCATTTAGGCGGCACAACTTTATCTCGATTGCACGTTCCTCTGTCACAAGTAAGTTTGCCCGCCCCGGGGACCAAACGCACCAAGGTACTGTATACGTGTATGTATGTGGATTGGTGTGCGTGTGCGTGCGTGTGTGTGTGTGTACGAGAGCAAGAGAGTATGGGGTGATTTGGGATGCTGCCAAAAGGAAGTTGAAGGTATCGGCTGGCTGGCTGCCCGGGGGACACACACACACGGTCCCACGCACACACCTTTCTTTACACTAGCTATAAAACATTCCCAGCTTCCGATAAACCAACTGCTCCCGGTGAACCTTCGCAAGAGGCACACGACACGACACACTCTACTACACTAACCGGGCATAACTGGGGGTGGGAGGGAGGAAAGTGAGGAATCTAGTTGACAGAAGACGGTCGGTTGGTCGATCGGTTAGATTCGGTCATGGAGCACTTGTCCCTGGTGGGAGGAACGTGGTGGGAGGGGAAAGACGGTGAAATACACCCGGGCTATACTGCAAACCTCACTTTTGCTTTTGACAACCGGGGAAAAACTGTTGGCGCATTAAAAACGAACGAGAGGGCAGACACACACGGGTTGACAGGTTTCGGGGGTGTTTGGATCTTAGCAGGCTCGTTAAAGTGGGGCCATGTTTTTGCCTGGGGATTCTTCTGCGCTACTAATTGTAGCTAAATTTCACACACGGCAAGAATTGTTGGTCGCGCAAATGCTGCCCCTTTAGCGCCCTTCAGCGACGTCGGGCAAGGGTGTCTGACGATTTTTGTTGTAAAGTGGTTATTACACAAAACGGCAACGTCTTCTTCTGTACACTCCAAAAGCGAAACACTCGTCACTTCTTCATCACACATACGCACACACATACACACTACTGGTTTTTTCTACGCAATGGTCTTTGGCCTGTACTCGTGACGGATGGATCCACCGATGGCGGCCAAACACCAAGAGGGAGTCCTTTTTGGAGCTTGCCCAGTACATCTGCCCCGGAAAATTGGTAGCCCCCGGGCAAACAGAGACCCAGCACGAACGCACACACACACGCACCGTGGCCGTGTCACTGGACCGTAATAACAGCAAGCGGAATGGCACGACGATGGTTCCAGCAAATGTTCCAGCGCTTTTCCCTTTTTTGGCTACCTGCCGTGCTGTTGTTCTTGGGGGGAGAGTTCGAAGCTAATGAAGGGGCCCAACGCACTGCAGCTGCAGCTTTTGCCAAGACGGGGACGCACCTACACGGGGCCACATACGAACAGACACACACACAGTGCCAAACCACGAGCGGGTGGGAAAATCCTGTACCTTTTTTAAGTCGCGCGTGTACACAGCCGAGACGCAAACGAACGGAGCTGGCGCTGGTTGCTGCTGCTGAAATTTTATTTTTCTCCCTGTTTTTTCTCGCTTTTCTGTTGCTCTTGCGTACTCGCTCTGACTCGGAGCGAATCGCGCCGTGGGGTGTAGCTGTCTCGGTTCCGCACACGCACGCACGCACAACGGAGCTGACGGTCAGTCCCGAGGACCAGCGTGTACGGAATCGTTCGCCCACGAATGAGCATCAAAATGGTATTTAACGTATAAAACGCACTTGAAAGGGGTGTAAAGCAATGTTTTCGGAGAGAACTACGACAAAACTAACCTTCGTTCACTTTTCTACGAGGAGTTTCGCACGAAAACGGTCAGAGTTAAGACGAGAGTGTTTTGAGTACGTTTGTCTACTCGGGTCGCTTTTGGCTGTTAGCTCGCAACACTTTCCCTAGGAACGACAGCATGGTGGTAGGTTTTCGGACATGCAGCGTGTCGTTTAGATGACATTTTGCACAACAAAATCACATAATTTTAAATTTCGCTCGAAATTACATCTTTGCATCAAGTTTTGCCAAATACTTAAGTTTGCGTCAGTCTCCAAACGGTTTCAGTTGATCTGTACAAACAATGTGTTCAATTTGTAGTTTTGGCACTGCATAATATTCATAAAAAACAAGCGTCACATTCTAGGCAAATTCTACTATCTTGACTCACAACGAAACAAAAGCAGAGACGAGAGAGCATTGTTCTTTTTCTTACATGCTTTGAAATCATTATCGAGATAAAATCTCTAAAAATTACCTTCCCGTTGAATTTGTTTCCAAAACACCAGCACAAACTGTCAACTAAGCATCAAACAGCGCATTTATGTTGTTTGGGAATTGCTCTCCTGTCAACGGTGTGTTTATGCTAAAAAAAGTGTTCGGGTCGCGTTCTTTTACCAACAATTGGAGCGAAAACTTTTCTGCAGCAATTACACTTCTTTATACGATTCTATACCATATTAACGATATTTCAAGATGAAGTTGGTCAGGTGAGTTATCATAAAAGCAGCCTTTCAACCGTGCAGCTTCAAAACAACGTTAAAACCTCGTCCTGCAGAAGGACGCTTGTTCTAACCTCAATCGAATTATTCTGAACCGGTTTTTGATTTGTTTGCAGATTCCTTATGAAACTCAGTCACGAAACAGTCACCATTGAGCTAAAGAATGGCACACAGGTTCACGGCACTATTACCGGTGTGGATGTCGCGATGAACACACATTTAAAAGCCGTGAAGATGACCATAAAGAATCGGGATCCGGTAACGCTCGACTCGCTCAGCATCCGCGGTAACAACATTCGATACTACATTCTGCCGGACAGTTTACCGCTGGAGACGTTGCTAATCGATGATGCGCCCAAGACGCGAGCAAAGAAACGTGAGGCAAATCGTGGTGGACCGCGCGGTCGTGGCAGAGGTACGCGGGGTGGCCGTGGTGGACCGCGGGGTGGTCGTGGTGGTGGACGTGGACGCGGAAGGCGCTAGATGCGATCGCATGCACGGGTCGCAACCATCCTCACACCTTAGCCATAAGAGACAAGTTCATTTACTATAAATATTTGAGTCATTTCGAGCGGATACTACACAAACGAAATAAATTTGTGAAAAGTGGTACGCGTAGTTCTGGATGATCCTGCCGGGCCACACCGCAATTTCATCGAGTGTGCTATATTTTGAATCCATCAGTCATACACCATTCACTAGCACGTACAGCCCGTAGACCAAGAAGCAGATAAAGAACAAACAAGCTGCCACCGCGAAGGATTTGGAATTTTCCTTGTGCATTTTCTTCAACTGCTCTTCAGTTGTTTCCAGCAGTTTGCCGATTTCCTTCAGCTCGAGTGATAGCTCGCGTCTTCGGTCTTCGGGAAGATTAGGATCGTTCAAGCTTCTCTCCAACCGTTGGATGCGTTCGCGTAAAGATGCCATCGTGTCATTAGTTGCTTGGATCTGGAATCAACAGAAATATTTTACTAACAATCTACCTGCAACAGCGAACACACGAATCCTCAAACCTGTTTCTGGAATGCACAGGTCTCCATCGTGGAATGTAAAACAATGAAAATAATCACAGATTAGTGTTAGCCACTGTTTTCAACACGGCGTTGTTTGAACGCGAAGAAGCTTTTGATAGCCGACAGGAAGAAGTTCCGACGAAAGCATATTTACAGTGAGTGAGGATCAATGTAGGACGTATGAAAATTGAAATCAAAACATAACATTCACAATTTAAAAGAAAGATATTAATTAAAGCAGCTCTATAAGTACACTGATGATATTGTCGGTAATAATGGTTGGTACAGTAATATTCACAATCTGTTCATGGCACAGTTCGGCTTCTACCCACTGTATACTATTTTGACAGCCGCATGTTCGATGTCAAACACGCGGGCGACAAAAGCAAAACAAGAAAACGTGTGTGCTTCACTTCGGTGCAGAAATTCGTAAACAAGACGAAAGTTTATTTAATTTCTTCCCTTCTGGCCATTGAATATCATTTCCACAATGTCTCTGCATATTACCAGCTCCACTGAAGGCCAGTTGCAAGTACACTTAACCACCAAGCAGAAACAGTACGTATTACTACCATTGCCATTCATGAGAGATCATGCTCATGCGGCTTTTATTGCAGGTATGCCGTTCCGAATGTTCCATATTCGATTCGCGCCAACGTTGGATGCAACGAGCTGAATGTGTTGCTTAGCACATTGCTGAAGGAATCGGGCAAAGGCGAAGGCCGTAGAGTGCAGTTCGATTTCCTTCTGAACGGAGAGTTTGTAAAAACTTTACTATCGCAGCATTTGAAGGAACGGGACATCTCGTTCGAAGATACGATTGAACTCGAGTATGTTGAACGCTATCCTGCTCCGGAGCCGCAGGATTGTCTGTTGCATGACGATTGGGTATCGGCGGTCCAAGCGAAAGATGGTTGGATTCTTACCGGAACCTACGATAACACTGTGAATCTGTGGAATACGAAGGGCAAACACAAACTCACCATTCCCGGTCACGTTGCACCAGTGAAGGGAGTGGCGTGGATTTCATTGAGCGAACAGACTGGTGTGTTTGCCAGCGCCAGTCACGATCAAACCGTCATGATCTGGGAGTGGAACGTAACTGCCAATTCGGTAGAGTGCGTACACGTATGCAAAGGACACGAGCGTGGTGTTGGCTGCATTGCGATTAATCCATCAAAATCGCAAATGGCTTCCGGCAGCATGGATACGATGCTAAAAATTTGGTCCACCGAGCTGCACGGTGATAAGGGAGAACCGTCCGCAACGAAGAAGGCGAAACTGGAACAAGGTAATGTGCGTACACCGGTAATTACTTTGGCCGGTCATCGTGAGATTGTGTCCGGTGTACAGTGGATCGACGATACGACGGTCGCTACCTGCTCCTGGGATCACACGATCAAGCTGTGGGATCTTACACTTGGCGGAATCAAGACGGAATTCACTGGCAACAAATCATTCTTCGATCTGAGCTATTCTCCCTTGAACGGAATGATTATCACTGCTTCTCCGGATAAAAATCTTCGTCTGTATGATCCTCGATCGAAGCGTAAGTTATTTGAGATTGTATATTAATGTGAAGCATGTAGCTAAATGTACTGGTTTTCTCACTGCAGATGGTAATTTCGTGAAGAACACTTACCTGGGACACACACAATGGGTACAGACGTGTCGCTGGTCAACAACAAACGAGTATCTGTTCATTTCGGGCGCATACGATAATGGAGTTAAGCTGTGGGACTACCGATCACCGAAGGCTCCGATCTTCGATCTGATCGGTCATGAAGATAAGGTGCTGGCGAGCGATTGGTCCAATCCGAAGTACATCCTTTCCGGCGGATCGGACAATGCTTTGCGTGTTTTCAAATCTAAGATAGCAGTTAACAACGGAGATGATTGAACAGCTCCGATTAAACTAAGAAAAACTAGGTGTATGTTTGGATGCTTACGATCATGATGAATGTGTAACTTTCATTCAAGGGTAATGCTGTAATCATTGGGAGGGTTACGATACACAGCAAATATAATGCATTCAGGTATACGTGAAAATGTGTTTCAAATCTCATTATCCGTTCAAATCAGCGAAAAAAAACTACAGCTGCACTTCGCCGCATCCAATTGGAAGCGTTACCAGCAAAACGCTTCATCTGAAGCGTTACATACTATCATATCGATTTGACGTTTCATTGTGGTTGATGATTTGCAACATTTATTTGGTACCGTGCAAACAAGAAGTAAGCAACACTCTTCACTGTTCCGAGGACATTTTTATTAAAATTGGTGTATTTCTCAGGTAAAATGCGTGATATAAGTACCATGGAAGTGGACCTCCCGCGGGGGGAAGGATTTCGATCGTATTTTGTGCAGAAAATCGAAGAACTGCAGCTTATTGTGGCGGAGAAGAATCAAAACCTACGTCGTCTCCAGGCGCAGCGGAATGAGTTGAACGCCAAGGTTAGGATGCTGCGGGAGGAACTCCAGCTGCTGCAGGAACAGGGCAGCTACGTTGGTGAGGTGGTCAAACCGATGGACAAGAAGAAGGTCCTCGTCAAGGTACATCCGGAAGGCAAGTTTGTTGTCGATATAGACAAAAACATTGACATCAACGACGTAACGCCAAATTGCCGTGTGGCGCTGCGCAACGAAAGCTACACCCTGCACAAGATTCTGCCCAACAAGGTGGACCCACTGGTATCGTTGATGATGGTAGAGAAGGTCCCGGACTCGACCTACGAGATGGTCGGTGGTCTAGATAAGCAGATCAAGGAAATCAAGGAAGTGATCGAACTGCCGGTCAAACATCCGGAACTGTTTGATGCGCTGGGTATCGCTCAACCGAAGGGTGTGCTATTGTACGGCCCTCCAGGAACCGGCAAAACACTTTTGGCCCGTGCCGTCGCCCACCACACCGAGTGTACATTCATCCGCGTGTCCGGTTCGGAATTGGTGCAGAAATTCATTGGTGAAGGATCCCGAATGGTGCGTGAGCTGTTCGTAATGGCTCGCGAACATGCTCCTTCCATTATCTTCATGGACGAAATCGATTCGATCGGTTCATCGCGTATCGAGTCTGGTAGTGGAGGTGATTCTGAAGTACAGCGTACGATGTTGGAGTTGCTGAACCAGCTGGACGGATTTGAGGCGACAAAGAACATTAAAGTCATCATGGCGACGAACCGTATTGACATTCTGGATCCAGCCCTGCTGCGTCCTGGTCGTATCGATCGCAAGATTGAATTCCCGCCACCAAATGAGGAAGCTCGTCTGGACATTCTGAAGATCCACTCGCGTAAAATGAATCTAACGCGTGGTATAAACCTGCGCAAAATTGCGGAACTGATGCCGGGTGCTTCGGGTGCGGAGGTAAAAGGTGTCTGCACGGAAGCTGGTATGTACGCGCTGCGGGAACGCCGTGTGCATGTTACACAGGAAGACTTCGAGATGGCCGTCGCGAAGGTGATGCAGAAAGATTCCGAGAAGAACATGTCCATCAAGAAACTTTGGAAATAATCTGCTCCATCTACTAAGGTCAAGAGCTTTTCGGGAAGTTTCCTTCTGGATTGTCTTAAATAAATAATATTCTTGCGAAAAATCATATTTGTCATATTGAATCTACTCAACAGATAAGAATATCACTCAGTTCTGTATTTAATAACAATATCCGATAAAAATATCTGACCGAATGTTTTCGCCAAACTAAATACCCCAGAGAAAATAGTATTACAATCAACGCACGCATTTTTCTGTCACCGACTGTACGTTGCAGCTGTCAAATATTTCATTACCCCGAAGTGAAGGCTACAAAAAAGAAGCCGCGCTGTAGCGAGAAAAAGCTTCCCGGGCCAAACAGTGCGAAAACGACGCGAAAATAGTGAATTTAATCGTACAAAACATATATTAGGTGGCACATTTTTATCTGTGGCTGTTTCGGCTCTGTGTAGAACAACACACGTGCACAGTGCATTGTGCGATATTGTTAAATTGTAGAAAATAGAACAACATTGATCGACGAACTATACTGCCTTGAGCATTAAAATGGCTAATCAAGCAGTAAACAAAACCGGCTCCGGATGGCCTCGACGAAACAGCCACGGCACGGGACTGGCGGAAATGAACAAACTACAGACCAACCAATCGATGACGCTAAACAGGACCATTAATCTGTAAGTATTCTGCATGCTCCAGTGAAAGGTAACATTTTGCGTTTCCCGGAACCCGGTCCTTTTATTCCAATCCAAAATGGCGCGCTGGAACGTGACAGGGATGTTGGTAATTGAGGTTCTTCTTTATTTTCTCCCCCACAGCTATCCACTGACGAATTACACGTTCGGAACAAAGGAACCGTTGTTCGAGAAGGACCCATCAGTGCCGGCCCGGTTCCAGCGGATGCGTGACGAGTTTGATAAAATAGGAATGCGCAGATCGGTGGAAGGTGTTCTGCTGGTGAGCGCGCGTTTGGAAGTTGGGAAAACCTCGTCTAATTACCAACACCCTTTCCGTTCTAGGTTCATGAACACGGTCTGCCGCATGTACTGCTGCTGCAGCTGGGCACGACGTTCTTCAAGCTACCTGGAGGAGAGCTTAGTGCCGGGGAAGACGAAGTAGAGGGTCTGAAGCGACTGCTGACGGAGGTAAGTTGAAGCGGAGTTCCATTGGCATTCTTCCACCGAACGAAATTCTTCACGAAAGAAAAAAAGAAAAGATGTAAAACCACTGGACAAAATGTAATTCCCAGTGCGATTTATGTTTAATGTGTTGGGAAAGTTGTACTGCAGGCAGGTAGCATATAAAGTATGTTCAAAAGCAGACATTTCTTGCGAACATTGCAGTGATCAATGTGATAAAAATGTTAACAAAGATTAAAATAATGAGCATCTTTTAAATGAGACTGGTAAGAAGGTTCTCCTATGTAATAAATGCTACATGAAACTTTATAACATCATTTGCATCGCACCAGATATTAAATGTAGATATGGAACCAGTTCAATGTTTTATTTAAATCAATCAAAACGCCAAACATTCATGTTAAATTATTCATTTATTTGATGTGGGTTTTAATTCACTCTGACATGTGATTTGTGCTTAACACAACGATGGTAAATATTCATTTTTAAATCTCGATTGGAGCATGTCCCTCCCACAAGCCTAAAATTGTACGTACATAACTCACTGTAGTATAGTTCTAATAATTGAACTGATGATAAATGAGCAAACACTTACGAACGGGGGAATGGTATTGATGCAGAAGAAATTGTTTTGTAACTGGCATATACCTTTTCCGTGAAACGTAGTGTAAGTAAGACTAGAGGCACGTTCGAATGTAATGAAACGAATAAGCGGGAAAAGAAAACACCCCAAACGATCACTGAACATTCAAGTTACAACTCGATATATATATATTTTATCCAATTGTTATTATGTATATATGAATATATTTAAAACATTTCAATCCCAAATCCCTAAACAACAATTTCCTTGCCAATTCAACAACCACAAACAAACAAACGAAACCTCCCTCCTCTAGACTCTAGGGCGCCAGGATGGGGTGAAGCAGGACTGGATCGTCGAGGACACGATTGGCAACTGGTGGCGTCCGAACTTCGAGCCTCCGCAGTACCCGTACATCCCGCCGCACATCACAAAGCCGAAGGAACACAAGCGTCTGTTTTTGGTGCAACTCCACGAGAAGGGTAATGTGATAGTAAAACGAATCTCTCATACCGTTGTTTTGTTTCCGTCCGTGCACGATGGCCGCTCATCGGCATTGAGATAGTGTGCGATTAGTTGTGCAAGGACAACATCGAGAGCGCTTCTCGCACAGATGCTTTAATGTGGAATTGGAAAAGCGCAAGAATGGAGGAGACTGTGTGGAGTAATGGTAGTGGAGAAGGTTGCATTAAAGAAAAATATGAGCTTTTGTAAGAAAGTTATTGTAAAACTTTGGAATAATATGATTAGTTAGACGATGAACTATAACTTTGCATATACATTCACTCTCAAGGAAAGCGAAAGGATTTGCTTTATCAATGTTTTTTGCTTGCAATTGTGTCGTGTGTATCTCTTGTTTTGTATAAATTTGTAAGTTGATAAAGCAGTTCTTTCTAAAAAAAAACAGCGCCATGTGTAAGCCAATATTCCGCCAATGTTACAGCAGATGATTAGCAAAAAAGATTGGATTTGTAGACAACTTTGAAAAACCTTACTGTAAACGAAGGTTTAGCAAACGGATCTGTTCCTAGCTGGTTTGAATAATTATACAAAAACATTGTTATGCGAAATAGGTCCAATGTACAGCCGAAAATTGTACTACCTTAATAGATCCAATGTCTGGTAATGTACTCTGTTTTAATCAAACGATATAGCACTACGTTAGAGATAAAATCTTGTAAAACAATTATTACTGTTCGAGTTAAGCTAACAATTACGATTGTGAAACATTGTATGAAGCTGTAATTTCCTTACAACGCACCCCCTTTATTGTTGCGTATTAATATTGATTTTTGTTCTTCATAACTTATCTCCTTTGTCCCCTCTGTGTAGCGCTATTTGCTGTACCGAAAAACTACAAGCTGGTAGCGGCACCGTTGTTCGAGCTGTACGACAACTCTCAGGGCTATGGACCGATAATATCATCGTTGCCGCAAGCACTCTGCCGGTATGTCCATCTACAATCAAACATTTCACCTCACTTTGCAACTAATTGTCTGTTTTCTTTCCTTTTTTAAAGGTTTAACTTCATCTACATGTAAGCAACCAGGCGTCCACGTACCACAATTGGATATTGGGATATTTCCACACCGTTGGTCCACTTAAATCCCGCTTGATGTAAAGGCAGTGAAGAAAGGATGTTCCTCCTTCACTGACACCAACTGTCGGGGAGATGAACAAAAGATAGAATATCCCTACCCCGAGGTGTTGTGCCCGGGGTGAATGTGTTTGTACGTTCGGGAACACAGAGGTGAACTAATAATTTAAAAACCGACACTATTTTAGAGCGCATGTACAAGAAAGAGTTTTTTTTTGTCATTTATCTTATATCTTACTTTAATCCACGTGTGTCACGAATAAATAATTAACGTACCTTCTTCGGAGACACGGAAAATGAGAAGCTGGTGTTAGAAATCGAACAGTTCTTCACGGGAAAGCCTGGGGGAATAGCGGTCTGGCTGTTGTGTGTCATCCTCGGCGTATCCACAAAAGCTGCAATCATAACCATTATTCGCCCATTGGTGATTGGTGACTTTTTGGTAAGGTGCGGCTCCATTTGACCATGATGGCGCGTGTGAAGAACACAGGCAGCACAGCACCGGGGTTTGATTGTCCGAAACAGTGAAGCAGAAACCTTCCCGACGTTCTTCACTCCCGTCGAGTAACCCTGCTTGAAGTTGTTGATCTAGCGAAAGCTTCGTTCGGAGCAGATTGGATGTGTTCTGGCTCAAGCGATTTGCCAGTGTGGCTACCAACCGTTCGTACTTAAAGCCTCGTCCAGTGTGCAGCACTTCCAGCAACGCTCGGATGTAATTTTGGGCCAGTCGTAGTGTATCGATTTTGGAAAGCTTCTGCGGCGTTGAAGCTGGACCACCTTGATCTACATTTGTGTCCGACCGTACAGAAGCGGTTGTTACAGTCGCCGGAAGTGGTACGCACATCCGCAAACGATCGAGTGCATCGTTTAGTCCGTGCATGCGGTTTCGTTCACGCAGATTAGCTTTTTTGCGCTTCACCAAGGATAAAATTCCTCCACCGGATGGTTTCCTTCTTCGTCGTATCCTTTCTCCACTGGTCGACGTTGCGTTAGGACTCATTTGGGAGGCACGCGTTAAATGTACTGCAGCAAACTTGAATGCAAATTGCGACGCATCGAGCGTAATATATTGCCCTATATATTGTGGGACCATTTTCCCGCTAATCTAATTTTCCACCTTATCTCTGATAAGATGCCGTTTGGGGAGAGCAAAGGGAAAATTGACGAAGGAAAGCTGGGTGGCAAGGGCGTTATCGTGGGTGGATTGTCAATAATGCTAAAGTGGTGATAATTATCCCAACAAAGAGACGCTCCCCATGTTGTGTACTGGAATTTATTATATTTTTCATTTATGTTCCCTTCGAAGTTCTCCGAATTGGGGTATTCCCAAGAAAAAGGGTCTCCTTTTAACCTCAATGAAAAACGGTTAAAACAATAGTGAAAAAGTTTAAACTGCTGTTTAGCATAACTTCGAAACAACACGCACCAATGCGTACATTCCCCCCCCCCCCCCCCCCGTTTTCCTTTGCGAGATCGTATTTGTTTTGCCCTTCCGATTCCCATACATAGTAGTGGGTTCGTTTGAATCCCGGGGTAAATCACCCCAATAATGGCGTCGGCGCATCAAAGTCAACCGCGATGACGGTTGTTGCGTGCGGACGTTAACACATGCCTGGTTGCCTAGAGAAACATTTGCATGCTTCCACGTCCACGTTTTTCGCATGCTTAGAATGTTTCACTTGAACCGCACCGGTTGCTATGATGTGGGAATAGGTGGTCGGTTGTTTGTTTCAATCAAATAGTTTGACAGTGAACCGCACAAGAACATCAAAGTGCTGCAGAATATTTGCTCAGTGATTGCTCTTGGGTGCTAGTGCTCGAGAACCTTCCCGGCGGTCAAGGGTTTCCTTTTGTTCAGTTCATTTCATTTGCCTTCCGGACGTAGAATTCTTCCCACTGCCATATTTGGTCTATTCGGATCTTCTAAGTCATGTCCATAGTTAACATCTACATTCACGACGAAAATATCTACAACGTCGAGAAGAAACCGCCCGAAAAACCACCAAAACCTCCGCTCTATCATTCCCGTTTCGAGCATCAGGTCCGGCAGGAGACTAAATCCTCCAAGGATGCCCACCGTACGATGGGTTTCTCGAAGATTCCACTACCCGGTCCGAACGAGTTCCTGAAGAAAAACTGTGGACCACGCTATCGGGCAACCAAATCGGCCCCGGTTCGGCTCTGCACCAGTCACAAACCGCCTGTTCCGAAACCGAACGAATCGTCCACGTGTCAGGTATTGAAAGTGGTTGATTTTAAAAAGGAAAACATCAAAAAGGTCGTTGCAGCTAGTCCGAAGAAGGCTCGACCCCGGTATGCCGACACTCGCAAGGGAGATTTCCACGACCTGGAAAGATCGGGCCTGATGCCGATCTACATGTGCCGGCCCAAATTTGGTAAGGTACCCCAGTATTTGATGCGCAGGAAGAAAGACCTGGCCGCACAAAAGGAACGACTGATAGAGGATTGCTCCCAACAAAAACCACGCTGTACTTACATTTCGCAGGAAGAACGTGTTGAGCTGCTGAAGGTAAGATTGACTGCAAAAACTATGGAGAAAGATCTTGCCCTAATTTCCATGTTTCCAACGATTTTCTAGGGTTTGAAGAAAAATTGGGAAAAGCTACAGCAAGAGTACCAGAGCCTTCCGCTGCTGACGGACACGGTGCCGAAGATGATACGCAAGGCGAAGCTGGAAAACAATTTGAAACAATTGGAAAAGGACATCCTCACAATCGAAAACAACCCATACATCTACCTGTACGACGAGGAGCACAAGGACGCATAACGAGCGAAACGATCGGTAGTGCTTCGGAACCGTGTGGCATTAGAGTTTGTTTTCTATCTTTTGTGGAAAATTACTCCGTAGATTTCTCATTTTTTTAATGGCATATTACTTTTAGAAATATGTGTTTTACAACCCTCACTTCTTGCGTGACTGACCATTTGAGCACGATGAAATAAATTGTGTGTGTGATTTTATAGAAAATCTAGCCTAAAAAAATGATTTTTCGAAAAGAAATCAATAGAAACGAACATATTCAAAGTACGTGAGAAACTCCCTTAAAGAGGGACACCTCGGTCAAGTTCATATTTTTATTCATTTTCAAAGTCGTTTCGTTACAAAGTTACTTATGCTTATCCATTAATCTCTTCCATTAGTCCCTTCTAAACGTTTTTTATCTCTTTAAATTGTGCATCGCAAATACAACACTTGCTATAATCCACTAACGCCGTATCGTGCTCAAATAAAGTTCCCAACAATTCCGATCGCATCGAATAACGCTGACACATCTCGCACGTAACCTCGTTGCTTTCGAGTGTTATTTGTATCTTCGTTAGTACGCACCGAAACACCTGATGGTTTTCCGGACAGCATTGCCGATTTGCCGCGATCGGAGCATCACAGAACGAACACACCTCATGCATAATGTCCGGTGTATGGATTTGATCGGTGTTTTCCAACACTTGACGCAGTACGGGCTTCAAATTCGCCAACAGGTACCCGAAATCTCCCAAACACTGCTCGTCGATGATCGCGCGGATAAAGTTTCGCAGACAGCGCAATGCATTCTGCTGCAGAGGATCTAGCACGGTTCGGCTCGTGAATAAACCGGCTAGCCAATAGACGACCCGACACGCACTGATCACCTCGATCAGTCTACAGATGTACTGGTGCTGGATGTGCAGATTCTCCGTAATTGCTTTGCTGCGCTTCGTCTGATAGCTGATCTTCGCACTGAGCTGAATGAGTTGGAGCTTCAGCTGGTACATCGATTGTTCATCTAGCGAGAGGACCAATACAAGGTCTTCGAGTGGTTTTAATGTTTCGAAATTTTTATTCCCATGGAACCGAACCATCTCCACAGCATCGTGGTAGTTGTCCAGTTTGTGGGTGTTGTTCATTAGCAAAGTTTTCATCGCATCCTGTTGATTGAAGCGGCAGAAAAATATACACGTCGGAGCACGCAGCGTCAGGTGGTCAAATCGTCGCGAGGGATAACCGAGGAAGAACCACCCGGTACGGGTACGTGACGCTGTAACACCGTACAGTGCGAACGAGCCTACATTTAGATCGCTTTTTACTTCTTGCACCGCAATCTGCATACCGTTCCGCGAACGCGAACTGTTGATGAAAATGTGGAAAATCTTCCCCGGCATTGTGGTTACGATGTAACTACGCGGGCACACCTGCTGCAATCCGGTGACCATAAAATTTTCCATATTGAGCGTCACGCTACCATGCAGCGTACCATCGAAAGCTGCCTCTAGTGCTAGCAAATAGGTTCCTTTTACCACGAGTATCGACAGCAGTTCCTCACCGTTTGCTTTACGCTCCACTTCACACTCGATCGCCGAGATGGCAATGTCCTGCTCGAGGAAGGTAGTAATGTACTGTGCACAATAGGTGTCCTGCTGTGTGGAAGAGTCCTTCCCGAACCGGTACACCCCCAGCCGGCCACTTTCCAGTCCGACGAGCAGAAAATGACGCTGCCCTTGGACGGCCACGTACTTGATGACGCGCGATGCCTCTTCCTCCTGGTGTACGTGCTCGATCTTTGGGCAGTTCGGTTCCAGATGGCAGAGTACAATTTTCCCCGACTTTGTACCGAATGCGAACCGCACCGGACGTTGATAAATGACGCTTTCCCACGAAAAGCACGTTATCGTCATCTCGTCCACCATGATCTGCAGCTCTTCGAACGTATCGATCGGATGATGATCGTATATATGCGACTGCCATGTGTCGGATACGTCCACGTACGTATTCCACCCCGTCTGCCATCGTTCTTCCAGCCGGTAAATCGTGAGCTGCCCCATATTGCTCAGATTCGCTATGAGATGATCACGAGGGTTTTCCTTGAAAATGCCAATCGGCGATACCCACGATTGTACGTTGCAGATGTACACCTTGGCAAGGTTGGGGAAGTACGTTTGATCCAACATTATTTGCTTACGCTGCTCCATGTTGCTGGCATTGTAAAGCGTATCTTCGCGCGCGATCAGAGCCCCGGTGGGCCGTGCATTGGAACATTTAATGCGCGAGAGCTCGTAGCAGATCGCACCGTCCTCGACCACGTGCCGGTACTTTAGCCGCAGCACGAGCGTGTGTTCCTTGGCACATACTATCACCACTTCCCCGACACAGCTGATGGTGAATGGTTGGATAATTTCCTCCGGTTGCTGGAATACGGTCAGTTCTTGCATCTCCATCCTGGTTTGCTACGAATGTTCCACAGCGTCCTGAAATATTTCAACGAGAATTATTTCAAACAGTACAAGAAACGATGAAGTTTTCGGAAGATTTTTTCTTCCAAAAGGACTAGCTTTTGGGGGTCCTTACACGTTTTATAATAAGATAACTGCGTTACCGGTAATCTTAAGTTGTTTTAATTGTAAAAAACCCTTCACACAAAAAAACACTTTCACCCACCGTTGCACTGTCAACAACTGTCGGCATTATTGACAGCAAGCAACAGAAACAAAACAAACACCCAAGGAAACGCACTTGTGTGCCGCAGCTTGTGAAGCATAATTAATTGCACTGCTACAACTGTGCTTCCCAGATAGGCATTTCAAAGGTCGGATCAGTGTTCTCGTGTTGTGCTACTACTAAACGAACGCTCCATTTACAAACAATGAGCGGTAAAAAGGGACTCGAACTGTTGCGCTCCATCGCCACTATGATGACCAAAACCAACGGGTACGATAGATGTTTACAGCAGGTACGTAAAGGTTTATTTACCTTAAAGTATGTTAATACGATAAATACTGAGCGGGAAGATGTATGATTCGTTTCTGGCACATTGAAAATCACAAAAAAGCACAAAAAATACTATGCGCGACAATACAATACGTTTGTGGGGCGCGCTGTTACATAAACCGCACGTTTGTTGTGCTTCGAAGCGGTTGTAAACAAACATGGTCGGACATGGTTTGACAGATTGACCCAATCAGTAAATTATTTGAATTTTAACGTTCACAGAATTCAAATTCAAGCTCAAATTTAGATTTTATTATTACTCTATTATAAACGAAAATTACCAACGGTTTAGAGTTTCGTTTGGAATATCTTGTTTACAATCTTGTCTGCTGAAAATTTCTTCACAAGTAAACAATATAGGAGCCTTTCTCAGGACGTGCCTGTGCAATAGCTGAGGGCTAGAAATTAACGAACTCACGCTGTACTAATCCCAAATCTGGAACTATCATTATCTTCCACCTACAGCTCGTAATGGTCAGTGGAGGCGATGGCCGATGCACGGCAGAGTTTAAGGTACAGGAGGAACACCTCAACCGGGCGGGTGGTCTGCACGGAGGATATACCGCGACGATCGTCGACGTGGTCACTACGTACGCGCTGATGACGAAGGAGAATGCTACACCTGGCGTATCGGTGGACATACATGTGAGCTATCTTAAAGGTGCCCGCGAGGGCGATGACGTCATTATCGATGCGAACACAGTTCGTGCCGGTAGAAATTTAGCGTTCCTCGAATGCGAGCTACGCCACAAGAAGGATAATTCAATCATTGCCAAAGCATCGCACACCAAATATATAGGAAGTAGTTAAATTATGGCATACCAAAAATGCAATTGACAAACGAATGCAATATAGGGGACATCGTAGAAAAACGAAATGGGTTTTAGGTGATATGGTTTAGGTCCTTTTGTTTGTTCTGTTACTTTTCTGTGCTGTTGTAGTAGATACAATAAAACGCAAACATGCAGTACAACTTTCTTCAGCACCCTTGGTTTGTTTCGTTCGGAAAAGAAGAAATAGCTAGTAAAGATCGATTTATTTTCCTTTTCAAATTGTCTCCAGTAAGTGGTTTGTTACTATAATTGGTTTGATTTTCGTTCCACACGTTTCTCACGCGCTCAATAATGCCTATCAAGGAAGAGATTGGGGCGGGGGAACAGTTTCGTGTTTGGTTACTTCTTCGCTTCGCATAAAATTTAGTCTAATGTTTGCCACCTGATCCGGCTACCTTCCCAGTTCTGCTCCCAATACAATCGCGCCTCTTTTATTGATTCCGATGGCACGCTGGATGCCACTGTCCGTTAGATGTAGCGTTCGATCGTGCTGGTTCCGATCTGGGTTTACCAGAATATCCTTTGCTCTAGTCGAGGTGAAATTGAACGTTTTAAAAAAGTATGTACAGTAAGTAATAATAGTAAGTAGTAGTAGTTGTAGTAGTAGTAGTAGTCGTCGTAGTCGTCAATCGGTAAGAAAGCATCTCAGTCAGAGATGATTACGATATGCTGCCCCGCTGGTAGCAAGTCCCTTCGTAACGATCTCCCGTTTTGGCACTGCTTTAGATGAGCTTTCGCAAGGGGACAGAGGATTCCTATGAATCGCGTCTCAATATATAGTGGCCATGTCCTGATTGGGGTTTTTTTTGTTACGCTCCAAAACAAACTGATCTATGACTTGGGATTACTATGTGTGGTACGCTGATGGACAGCCAATCAGTTGTTCTCACCAACGAAGAAATCTTACCGCTAAAACTTGCTATAAATGGCTGTAATCGCGCTAAAACTAGTTTGCAAACTTCGATAAATTGTAGAGACTATGTGTTTACTTTCCTTTACTATGCTCTTCATACGGAGGCATTGATTCTTTTTCTGTTACTGTAAAACGTTGCAAATGTAGTTTGTCAGTTTTTGATCAGTTCCGTAACTGTTGGATAACCGAGGTGTATGGCGTAAATGAAAACATCAAAGGAAAACACATGGATTCGCACTAAAGTAAGATTTAGTGGTCTAATTATGCTTGCCTGACACAACCTACAGTCCCTAGACAACCTACAGGGCTGCCTGAGTGGAGGACACTAACGCTTAATGCAGCTAAGGAAACGGAAAACGTCTATCAAGGTTAATGTAAAAGTACAACTCGACGGAAAGTGTACTGTGGCACATAACTGAGTCACATGATTAGAGATATAGTTATGGTAACTAGCTGGCTGGTCTCACTCTTTCTCACTGTCGCTCTTTATTTCGTTCTCGATCCCTTTTTTCCTTTTCCACATTTCAGTAATATTTGATATCGCTGTAATTTTGTGTGCATGATCCCTATAGATCACTCTAGAAGATCACCCTGCGCGACCATCAGTTCAGTCCAGTTTGCTAGAATTCGTTTCCAAGATGTGGTGATTTGATCAACCGTCGACTCGATGTGGCTTTCGCCTAGATTGACACGGCCCGTCAGGAAGATTTTAACACGACTCCGTATTGGTACGGAGTTCAATCCCTTTCTCAGCGTTCGTTTACTTATGGAGCATCTTTAATGATAGTGGTCATGGTTCCGCTATCGTCCGAAATGACACACGCCGGACAGCATTTGCCCTGCTCCTTCACCAGCACGAGATTGTTCTCGCAGATTAGCTCCGCACACTTCTCCGTCTCGCAGCTGATCTGATGGTGCTCACACTCACACTTGGTACAATCGTCTCGCATCCAGATCTCGTTGTTTAACCGCTTAATTCCCTTGCTGTCTACGCAATGGCCGTGTGGTTTGCCTTTGGCAGGATTAGCACTAGCCCCGCTACCAACGTTACCACCAGCGGCAGTTGCTGCTAGAACCGCTGCCGAACACTGCTGTTCCAGGCGACGTATCTTCCGTCGCATCTGCTTCATCGACTTCTGGAAGCTTTCGATCAGTGCCTCCAAACCTTCGATCCGCTCTTCGTTCATGTCATCATCAGCAAACGACGAATCATCCTCCAGCTGCTCGAGATGGTTATCATTCAGCGCGTAATGACCCTCATTTTCGGGTAGTGGTCGTTCCAGGTCATCTTTCGTCTTGCTACCATCAAGCTTACCGCTGACTGGTAACGCACGTTTCGCACGATTCACCGATCTTCGCCGACGTACCAACGGTTCGTACCGTTTGTGATGGCGCGAACAGTCAGTACAGTCGACCCAATGTTCCAGATTAACCTGCGGGATCTCATCACAACGCTTGTAGCCACCCTGCTTTGCCGGCAGCACGAACACGTTGTCCGTGATGGTCGTAATGTTATCGCCATTGTCACAAACGATGCGTCCCAGTGAGGCACGCTTAATCTGAGCCAACTGTTCCGGCTTGAAGATCTCGTTTTCGTACCAAAACCGATCGCCATCGCGCAACGCACTGAACTGACGCACCAGCACGCAGGTAAACAGTGGACCCATCTTTGCACCGGGCAGCTGATCCTCCAGTATACCCCCAACCCATAGATCGATGTTACTCGGGTGACCGTACAATTCTTTCAACTTTTGCCGTACTGCAGGATCCGATATTTCTTCCTTTAGGTCGTCGAACTCTGTTGCCACTTTCATACCGCAAAGCTTCCGATAGTCGTTATACCCGGGGAGGGCGTGATCACGCGATCGTTGGATGTTGATCGCCGCCAGATCGAGAGCAACAGCGTGTGCCACCTCAAACAAGCGCTCGGTTAGATCGGTGTTGAGGTTTTGGTTGGATTTTTTCAACTTTGCCGGCACACTGTACAGTCCTCGGAGCAACGGGTCCACACCTCCTTCGTACATCAAACGCCAGGGTGCGAAGAAAGCCTTGTGCAGCTGTAGATGTCCTTGCGGTATCGGTTGATAAGAGTCGTTCAACCGGTGGAGAATCGGATTGATAAGACTATGTCCAAATCGGAAGGCAGCTGTTGCAAACTCGTTGAAAATGGTCGGGTTCACGTTCGAGTCATACCCCCGGTACTCACCCAGTTGGGCCATTCCACGCTCTCCGATCACCAGCGGCAACCAGTGTTCGTAGGTGATGTGCTGCATGATAGCTCCAACAATTTTGCGACTTTCGTAGTACAACTTATCCCCATCCCAGTGCGGGTTAATACGGTGCAACTGTTCCGCCAGTCGGTTGTGCTCTCGCATCCACACAATATGCATCGTCGTTAGGCCAAGCTGTTCATTTACACGAATATCTCCAGCCGTAAAGCAATTGATCTGACTCTCGTCCAGATCGCGCCGGCAATCCATACCATCGGTCGGTGCGGAGAACGGCAGCAATGGCTTCTGGTTCGGGAAGTGTGGACCATCCCGCAAGAGACCCTCCTCGCTAGTTAGGTTGCGAAGTTCCTGAGCGAACGTCTCGGTGTACCCGTACACCTGCGATGCATCGATAAAGGAAGTCAGCTGATTGATCTGTTCACGCGGTTGAACACTCCCGAAGAAGATGGACGTCATGCCCGAACCGCAAACAGCGCTCGATCTTACAAAGTCGATACACCGTCGATTCCGGATGCGAGGATCACCCGGTGGAATGTCGATCGGATAGCAAGGCGCAGCATACTCGCATGTTTTCTTGCAATCAACACCATCCCAGCTTTCAGATGTTACCGACGGTATGGCGTGGTCCAGATCGTGATCAAGGAATTGTCCCCACTGCATCACCATGTGCGTGATGCGATCGTCCGGTGTGATGGTGTTAGTGGAAATGAGACTTGTAGAGACGAGCCGGGCACTGGGTTTTTGGAATCCATTATAAACAGCCGAGCGGTTCCACCCGATTGGACTGTTGAAACCATTCTCGTACACCGGTGGAAGTAGACGCTGGAACCCGGTCAGGGAAGAACCCCAACCAGGATGCTTATAGTTGTTGCACGTTCCATCCAACGACCGGTACTTCGAGTGGAAGCACAGATCGGAACAGTTCGGTGTAACGCGGTGCGCCATACACCCGGACAATTGTTCCAACAGATCGAGATATTCCGGCGAAAGGAGATCCTGGTACCAGAAGTCGGTAGTGTTGGTGGAAAGGTTGGCTCCACTCTCAACGTGCTTACGGATGATTACCAGCGCTCGCTCGTACACTTCGGCAGCACGGGCAATCTCGCGGGCTGGACCGGTCGGGAAGCGCACGATGCGGAACAGGTCATCGTGGTAGCGTGTTGTGTTTCGCCCCGTCGCAAACATGCGTCCGATGGTTTGATTAATGGCCATATCCACCTCCCGGGATGCTTCAGCAATCGCAATCCGTACGTACTGGTCGCCCGGCAGTGCTTCCGCCTTCTTCCTGCAAATAAGCCAACGTAAAGGGGAGAGTGTTTAGCATGCAGCAACTACATCTGTTAGTCGGCGCGGACACTTACTTCACCGTCAGCATACCGCTGGCCGTCGCACGTCCGTACTTGTTCAACAGCGAACACTCGTACCGGCCCTCGTCCGTAAGCGTGATGTTAGCGACGAACAAACTGCCGGCAGATGATATACGGTACTTGTCCTTCGGGGTAATGGTACGACCTTCCTTTTGCCATTTGATCTGTTCCAAGATAAGGGTGGAGAAGAAACAAATTAGAATTGAACATTGAGAACATCGTTTCCAGCCGAAGTCCTCCAACAGTGTTCTCCGATAAGAACAACTTGTTTTGCAGCCAGCGGACAACGGTTTTTATTGGTCACCGATATCGCTGATTGTCGATGTACCACAAATCAACCATGTTCGATCTTGCAGATGAAAGAACCAATGGTTGGTGGGTGAGCTTCAAGAAATCATAAAATTCAGCTTAGACTTTCAACTGCCGGCGGACATCGGAAGTAAACATTTGCATACCAAACGGAAGATAAGTCGCCAGCATTTGGGGAGGAACTTTTACGTCTTTTGCGCGATACAATGCGTCTGCATTAACGATTTTTGGGAAAGCTACTTTCCGAGGCTACCAAGGTTCAACGTGCTTAACCTTAGTGCAAACTTGCCAATCGTTACCTACATCTTTTCCAAACGCCAACGCTTCTGAGGTAGTGGTCACCACTGAGCAATAAATACCTCATGCCGGAAGCATCTCCGGATACCGTGCTAAATGCGCTTCCCTGAAGGGCAACGTTGCTGGGGCGAGGCGTGCGAGCTGGCGGGTCCTTTACCGGATGCCCATCAGACAGGAATTATGCTTAAATGGATCCATAAATCTTGCCATTTATAGCAGCCTTCTCGTCCTCCGCACCCACGTTGACCCATCGATACTGTTTCCGCTTATCGGCTGAAAAGTAAAGCAACTTCATCTTAAATTTGCATAATCTTCCCGCACAGCCAAAGCCGGTTCCGGAAAGCCGGCAGCGTGGTCAAACGTGGGGATTTTATCGTAGTCGTAAGAACTGTGCCATCGTCCCATCCTACCCCAGAAACATCACCATAACACAGGACATAAATGTCCGATATGGATTTCAAATTTCTCCACGCGTACCTTCATGCTCTGCGGCCAAGAACGGCCAAAGAATGATCGGAAACGAACAGATTAGCACGTACTGCCCGTTTGCCTCGGCTAAAGGCCAGCTGGTAAGAGCGGGTGGTGAACGGAATTCAAGCGGATCTAGCCAACGACGGCAGGAGGACGGCTCGGCATCTTGATGGTTGGGATTTGTTGTCGTTGTAGCCGGTACCGAGAATGAAGGATGGATTTCTGTTGCTTGCATCGCTGTAAAATGAGCTGTTTACAGAAATGTGTAAGTGTGAGGTAAGGGATTTACTGGAATCCATCGTCGGACCATTAGGTTTCTTATTTATGCTTCACGACAGCTCCGGGACATTGGGCTCGGTTACGAACCCGCACGAGGGAGGATGAGCTTTCGAACTTCTCCAGCATCAGCACCGGAAGCGTGACGACGTTAATGAAAGGTTCTATCTACAAATGTTTAGACCGACGTTAGGGGCATCGTTTTGTCCATTTTGTTCTCTGTAATCTCCCGTCCACGTTGAAGACAAGTATGTGGAGGATTTATTTCAAGGATGCAGTTTTGAGGAACGCTACGGCTAGTAGGTAGGTGTTGCAACATTGTATGAACGGAGCGCTTTAGAAACTTCAGAGCTTCAAAGTTTGGCATTCGTTTGAAAAGAAGGATTCTTGGAAATAAGAATAGTTCTAGCTGTGTGTCAAATATATGTCAACTGACGTCATTTCGGAGATTAAATTTTATATATTCCAATATGAAATCTTCTAATGAATTTTACAGATCAGCATCATGATATATGTCGCACCGATCGAATGGAGTTTCCAACGAACCAACTTCAAAGTGAGTTGGAGCTTCAGAAAGCAGAGGAAAAAGTATAGCGTGAAAATGTCTAATTAGTTCGGTAGCTAAAATCGCCCACCGCGTGTTCCATGCTTCAACCAAGCGCACACGTTCCGCGGATGGTTGCATTCCAGGTAATTTCCTTTTGAGTGGATAGAGTGCATCTCGCATTAGAGTGCGGTGCACCGAAGCGAACTGAAGCAAAATCCAATGCATTACATACCGTCGGTGCACCGGATTGCACTGAATCCCCGATGGGGCAGGAACTCAGTTATGGGAGGAAAGGCACAAAGCCGGTTTTTTCCTTTCTGCCTTCCTTTTTAACGAATCACCTAGGCCTCATTCGATGCAGCGAAAGTTCAAAGAATTCTACCATAAAAGGGCCACCACTCGTCTCTCGCATACCGTCACACCTTCCACTTACCTGAAGTATATCGTCGTTCTCCGCTTTGCAGGGCATCTCCACAGTAGTGCCCTCGATGGCGTCCAGGTCGTACGGTTCGAACAGGAATCGCGGTGGACCCACGTTGATCACGACCACTTCCGCTTCGACCTCGGCAATACCCAGCTCGTTCTCGGCCACACAGACGTACGTGCCTGTCGAAAGCGGGATGAAACGAACGGAAAAGCGAACCATGTCAAAGTCAATCGCAAGCTGCGTCACGTTCTCTACCACAGGCCACTCGGGTGGGGTGTTTAGATCAATTAAAGATTGTACCGTTACGTCCGATAAGCGCAGAAAGGGGGGTTTGCTTCGAAACGTCTACAGACCACAAAGCAACAGATTACACCCAAAAACTCGCACCGGAACGTACTTCGGAGGACATTCTAAGTTCCACCACTAGGAGCGTACACTTAAAGGATAGCCGCCTGGAGGCGCTAGTGTTAGCATTATGCTTACCTGAGTCAGATGCCTCCACATGGTCGATGGTCAGTTCGATCGCATCATCGGTGAAATAGATCTGGCTCGTTTCGTTCACCGCCAGGCCGTCCTTTTTCCACCAGATGTGGGGCAGCGGGTTCCCGTCCGCTTCACATTCCAGCGTCAAGGTTGAGCCGATTTTCACGTTCTGGTTTTCCGGACCGAGCACTATCCTCGGTGGTGCTAAGAGTAGGGCATAAAGATTCAACAAAAGATTAGAGAAGAAAGAATACAACAATTTTGAACAGAAAGTTGTGCCACAGATGAGATTGGCCAGATGGTGAAACGTGTGCAGAACGGACGCCTACCGGGAGTACTTGAAATGTGGTCAAGAGACTACACACGGTGGCCAACAGATGGATTGTTGCTGCCGTACGAAGATGAACTGACAGCGACCGTACGTGAAACATTGTCCGAAAACAACCGGAAGTAGCACTTGGTGTCGGGATTGGTTTGTCGAAACGAAACAGAGGAAAATGTTTCGAAATTTATTTTGTTGTTCCATTCCGGCCATTGTGGCGATGTGTTGCGGTATTCGTGGTGGTGCGGTTAGAAAGGGTACTTGGACTATGGGTGGTTTTGTTGAGGATTGACCGACGTGTGAGCCAACTTCTGGTTCGTTTGGATTCGGCTTCGTGGAACAGGTTAATGGATCTAAAACCTGAATATTCATTGCCTGCATTGGATAAGTACCACAATGGAGATTGTATTTCAAATTCACCTAGAGAGAAGATTCTAAAACGAAGTTCTATTGATAAGAATGAAACGATCTCCTACAGGGTTACACTAAGATCGCATTGAAGTGATATCAAATGAGTCATTGGAAAAAACGAATCTCTCGGAATTCCTCCCACTGTTAAGCCTTGAGTTAATGGAAGGAATTTCATATCTTCATCCAACGAGGAGAGATAAAGTACAACACCAGGTCTGAATCCATTCCACTGGACACCAAACAAACACTCTGGATTGCTTTCCATGGAGATTGGATTATGATGGTGAACCAGGGAACACAAAGATGGCAGACCAGCGTGCCATGTCGGGTTATTATTTATTGTGCAGAGATAGTTTTTCTTCTCGAACCATTTTTTTGTGGGTGTGCTTGCTTTTTGAAAATTTAATATGTTCCCGAGCACGATCATTGGCGGCTGGAGGCGTTTGCTCGGGTTTTAAAACATTGGAACAGCAACAGTGTAGTGTCCAGCTTTTTTCTATATAGTGGGTGATCCTTTCGTGTAAGCCTTGCCTACGTACGTTCCTACTTTCTGGGTCTTCTCAACTGGGCGCTTCGGGAAGGGAGCAGTGACATGCACACATGGTGCCGGTGGAAAAATTCCGCTTTCAGCTCAATTTTCATTCTGCCAAATTTCGGACGGTATTCCATGGATGTGAAAGCCGAAGGTAATCCAAAGCAGCTGCATGCTGGTAACATACACACACACACACACATATATGCTGCATCGGGACGGAAAGTCTGGTTTATTGCCATCATACCAGAAGGATACGTGGAATATGGCATGGCACCATAGCGAGAGGGACCGAGCAACCGATGGGGTATGGCTTCGATTTCGAATTTATGAGAAATAGAAATGGGGTTTATCTGGTGTCTCGAGCACCGGTGTGCACACCATAAAACGGAAATGTGCTGCAAGGTTTCTAGCGCACTAGGAATGCATTTGCTCCACGATGGTTGCCGGTGCGGAGTGTTAGCTTTGGGGCGTGTTCGGTATTGGTTGAGTGAAAAATATCGGCGCCCTGTCTTGAGGTGGTACGGCGGTCTGGACCTTAGCAAGCGGTGCCGGACAGCATTTACAGATTTATTGGTAAGCATTTTTCCGTTCCACCCGTGCAACGTCATCCGCCATCGACGGATAACTGGGAACCGAGAAGAGAGCAACAGAGGCGTTCCATATTCCAAAGCAAACAGAACCCCGAACGTAGGACTGGGGAGCTTTTAAGGGACTGTGTTTTCTCTCTCGCCCTCAGCTGACAGCTGACATGACATCTTTGTTTGTTTCGCCGTTCGGTTTGTCTTTTGTAATGGAAAATTGAACGCGAAATAGGAAAAACATGTCACCAAAGTGTCGCCTTTTATGCCACTGATTGAACGAAAAGCCGGTATAAATTGAAAAGTTTTCAATAACAGCAACGCCTCCCCACGTGGAGGACGGGAGTTTGGAACTTGTTTCTAAATGGCAAAGCTTGAGAGGCTGAGGGTTTGATATATGCTGGCAGGGTCCGTGTGCGATGAGTGTAATAAATCTAATTTTTGAATTTCATTTTTACGCACGATATACTTCATTTAAAGAACCACCGAAGCAAATTTTGCAACAGGTATCATTAGAAGCGCCAAAAATGCAAATCAAAGTGGAATTTCTTTTTTTGCTCTCCGTGAGGGTAATAAGAAATCACCCACATGCTGATCCAAAGACTCGTGTCCGACGTGGGTCGTGTGATATGGAGCTACTAAACTTTTTACACGGATGAATAAATATGCAAAGTAGCTTTTTGCCTGCTCCTTTCCATGTGACGGCTGTGTGCGTTCTAATATGGGTATAGTACTCTTTTTCTGTGTACCGAAATGTGTGTTCCGACAACGGTGGAACATGCTCTTTTTCATGGCAGGGAGCAACAGCAAGATCATCAAGAGGTAAACGCCGCTGTTCCAAAATATTGCCCTCAATCAAAAAAGGTGCTCCCAAACATGAAGATCTTTATTGTTGGAAATTCACTCGGAGGAAAGTCCTGTCGTTGGTTCTCCACCCCCTCAAAAAAAACCCCCCAGCTTGGTCTATTTTATGTATCCCAAAAGCACAGTCAACACAAAATGATTGGTTTAAAGGCAACTGCAGCTGACCCTTTAACGATAGCGCTTCGGAGTAATTGAAGACACCGGTACCGGCAGGTTTTCCTTCGCAAAAACTTCATTCGCTCGACGCTTGTCACTTGCTCTTTGACAGGCGATTTTCCAATCGGTTCACCCGTCCCCGCGCAGACGGGACACGATGGAAACGAAATGAAATTAAATGACACGACAAGGTGGAAGATAATTTGATTGGATCCATTTTAACCATCCCGACCATGGGATGGTATTGCGGTGGTTTATCGGAAGATGAAATGAATATTGTATGGTAGCAGTTTTGTCTGTGTGCTGTTGCCCCTTTTTAACATTTCTTCCTCGTATGGAATTTGGATCGATCTTTCGATTTTTCGAGTTGTATGTAGGTTTTTTTTCAACTCTCGTTTATTAAATTAGACGTTTGGTTTGTACGTCGAGAAAAGAACGATCGAGTACCGGACTCACGATCTCTGTTGTCTGCCAGCCGGTGTTTTTACCATCCGATTATAGCACACACACAACACAATCTCGTTTGCCAGGAGCGTAAGATAAAGTCGTTTTGTACCATAGAAGCCCATCGACGTGCGGTTGGACGTTTAGAACATTGTGAGTTCTCTCCAAGACGGTTCTCATAAATGAACTGCCTGTTTCGTGCACATACAACAATATCCTTTCAAATGCAATCACATTTTCGCATTTTATAACACAATTGTTCATGTGGATTTGCGGCGAATTCATCGCAGATAGATTATAGTAACACAACACGCCTAAAGTTATGCAATTTACTTTTCAAATAGATATTTTATCAATTTTAACTATTCTATCTTATGGATAATCAAGAAATTATTCCAAGAACAGTCATTTGACCATTTTCTTTCATTTTCATACGACTCCTCACTAAAGGCATACCAAATCTACGACTCTTCAATTTCAATAATCCCCTTTATAAGTTGCCCTTCTTTTCGGGCTATCCATTTTCTTCCTACGAATCCCTTATTCAATTACCTGCATTCAGTTTCCGGGCAAATATGCTTATCTCGCTCATCTCCCACCGTACGCCTTTTGCGAAGCCAATCCGTTCCGGGAGAGCACGGTGCGTCAATCATGGTCAGGGTAAGGATGTTTGACACAAGACGAAACACCTCGGATAGAGGCAGCAGTTGGATGGAAGCAAATCGGAAATAAAATTACATTCCATTCATTACAAATCACAATCAAACGGTAATTTCGGCGGACGTGTCTGCCTCGATTTCGCCATTCTGCGGAGAAAAGCGAACCGGAACTTGGCAGTAGTGGCACCAATTTGTGCCCGGTTCGTTCGATCGATCGTTCCAAGGAATGCGGGTTTGGCGAATGCAAACCTTTCAGATTTTGGGTATCGATGTATTACGCGTTTTTCAATTCACAACTGTAGAGAAAGAGACACCAACAGGGAATACGTCTCTTTTTCAGCAATCAAGCACCTTGCTTTTGCTGCGTATGTTACGGGTTTTTGGAAGGGATGAGGAAACTACCCAAAGTGCTGGAAACGTCTGCATCACTTCCGAGATAAATTCCATCCCTACTGATGAGCGTAAGTGTCTGTATTGGCAGAAAGTAGTAGTTGACGTATTTTTCAGGGGGCTGGGACCGATTCTGAAGCGAAATTTGAAATTCAAATTGCATCTTTCATCGCCATATCACTCAGCAACACCTCACCAAACATGGCACAAGAGTGGTAGTTTTGTTGAAGCATTGCAATATTGCCACAGTCAGTACACCCCGCTTTCGGTGACATCGAAGTTGGGCACATAACTTTGTCAGACGGGTGTTACTGGGGCATGAAGTTTGTCAATCTGATTATCGAGTATCGGAAACCGATGGAATGAGGGCGAAGACCAGAACATCAGGAGTCACTTGATTTTGAACGCTCCGTTGGAGTAACCATGCCGAAAGGGGAACCGTTCTTTCACGTCAAACACATCATCACAATCGGTTTGGAACGATTCCGTTCCTCAAGACGAGTTTCCGGATGAACGTCAAGTTGAAAACGTCATTACGCAGGGACATCGAAAACGCACAATAGCAAACGGAGAACTTGTCTGTCAGTTGGAGTCTTCCGTATTGAAATGTTCACTGTAAGGCCTATCGTCTTTATAATTGGCAGCAGTTGATGGTGATTCGCTGTTAAGAGTCATTCCACTGAAACATGGACGAATATGAGCTAAAGAAAAGCTCTTAACTATCGTTCAAGTAGACGGTTTACATTTTCCCTTCACAGGCCTCATAGAATGACGAAAAACTGGATGTGAAGATTCATAAAACATCTTGTTTTTTTTCCAGCAGTCTAACAGACCTGATCAGCATCAATATTGAGGGACAGACTGGTCTATTTTTGGATGGGATATAACGTTTGTCCCGTGTTTCTTTTTTTCTGCTAATTCCACCTTAAAAAGACAAATCAGAAACGGTGTTAGAAGAAAAAACAAAACACCAAACGTTTCTCTAACGACCCCGTGGTGTGTTGTGTTTGAGTAGTGCAATTTCAACGATGAACTAGCAAGAGATGTTTTTAGGCACTCGAAGGCACTGCTCCTAGTTTGTTGGTCTGCAATACACGTTCGACTGTTCGTGATATTCGTCCCGGACCGAGAACTGGTACGGTAATTCCATCAGTATCGTTCCACCAACGGCTATCCTCTAATCATGGCGGTGAAGATACTACCACACTGGAGGGAAACACATTTTCCGTCCCTTCTCGGGGAATCTCCACTATTGATCCTTCCCGGCTGGTGACAATCTGTTTATCCACCGAATCGTTGATTAAACTCTCGATAATGGATGCGTCAAATTCTGCCGAGAACCGAATCGAACCTGCCGTGCCATCACGGTGCTTATCCGAGTTTTTTGTTGTCTTATATCTCCATTTTTATCATGAACGAGATGAGACAAGAGTGCCTCAGAGGGTGGGGAGGGAAGCATTATAGTTGTGAAGAAAGGACCTACAAACACACAAAAAATACGATCTCCAATGATGATGTCTATCTTCTGTCAACTAGTCCGGTGCTGTCCTTCAATCAACCGAACCTTCACTTTTGCTTGATACGAAAAGCTACCGGAAAACGTGATGTTTATTATCTGTTTTTTCCTGTGTTGTTTTTTTCGAACATACAGCAAAATATTGTTCATTTTTGTTATTTTTTGTACATGCAATCAACTGTTTGTTACGCATTTTTTTAGGTGTTATTCGTCCAAAGGATGTTTTTTTTGAATCCTCATCATCGACCACAACAAATAACATCATTGACAGGGCAGCATGTTTTCGATCCGTTTTTTCCTGGTTTTTGTTTGATATGTTATTGGCTTTTTTTTGTTTTTAATTCGATAACATGCTTCATAATGTTGATGTAGAGCAGGAAAAATTAAAAAATGCAATAGGAAAAGAAATACCCTCCTTTTTTCATGACTATGGGCCATTGTGTTTGGTTGCGTTATTGTGCTATACAAATTGCATAGTTTTAGGCGCTATTAACATTCATATTTTAGTGCATCTGTAAGTAAACAACGGAAGCTAGGCAATCTGTTTTAGTATACTTTTCAAACAGAATGTGTTTATTCCTGGAAACTTTACAGGGTATTAATCACAATACTACGGTTTTCTCAAAATTCCCAACTATTTCTAGGTAACAACGAATAAACATATGCAACTGTTGCTTGTTTTTCGATAAACGTGCATCATTTATCAACATGTGCGATACATTTCCAAGAAATGATCGGCTCGGACCAGCCCAAGTGTTTACTCTCCGCACTGTTCAGCATGGCGGACGATTCCCCCCCGAGGCTCGAATGTTGCAACGACCGCTTGATGGATGCATTTAATTAAATATCGATTGGGTATTGCGTCGGGTATCAGGGACGTAAATTGTCTAACTGCATTTGCAAGCGAATCTGCGGTGTGGTGCGGTTTGCTGGACCTAACCGGCTGGCCCGGTAGCGTCATCGCACAAAACGTCAACCCTGCAGGAGGCACCGTTCGTGGCCAAACATCATCAACCGTGCAGCTGCAATTCCAATCATGGAGGGTCTTATTCCGGATGTACGTAACGGCCGTTTGTATCGCACAGCACCGGTGCAAACGCAATCGGTGGATAGCTTGTTTTTCGAAATAACAACCTTTCGGCCACGACGATGGGTGCAGTGATAAATTACGACTGTACTCGACTGGTTGGAATAACGTTCCGATCTGAGAAATATTTAATGAGCGAAGTGCATGCACTGCCCGAGTGCGGTACGTTGGGAAAATTAAATGCTGCGACAAATTTGCTATCGAGAATAGAAGGATGTGGGATAAAAATAGAATATTCTGAATATCGAACACGGGCGAAACAGAACACTAATTCATTTTCACCTTTAATCAGTCTTAAACTCACTACTGCTCACTAATGTGACACGCGCAGAAGAGATATTTCTTCATCAACCTCACCGGTACTTTCATTATGATAATTTATGACTTCACCACTGTGGTATTTCCGTTTCGATAAGATCAAATGCAATCACAATGAGCGGATCGCTTGCACCGCATCATTGCATGCCTGTTTTACATAACCGATGGCAACAGTAACAGCAGCTGGCTGCTTCATTATTTCGATAGCAATGCGTAACGAATTTCGGCCCGTGGGCACAAACATGACACATCATAAACATCTCAGTCAGCATCCATCAATCACTCTTTATCCGTTCGAGTATAAATTACGCTCGTCAGGATATGTATGTTTGAGCTCATGTTGCACATGAAGGTAGAAGTGGCAGTAACAGTCATTCGGGATATGCGTTCCAGACGTTTAGATTGCACGCATATTAATCATAGCCGGAAAAAATACGGAAAGCATCCATGCAAATCAACTCCCACCCTTGCACGTAATGTAATATGCAATGTAAAGAGATGTGGAAAAAAAGCACACACACGTACCGAGTTAGTGTGCAGCATCGATTTGACCACAAAACCAACAGAAATGGATTTAGTGACAGCTCATCAAATACTCGGTAAACCATGAGTGGTCGAATCGCAAAACGCTCGGCAATGTCTGAATAATACACTCCTGACTAGTGTACGACCTAGATAGGGGTAGATTTTGAAATAAGTATGGAGGATAATAGAAGCTTTCCGGCTGAGTTTATTTTGGTTTTCAGGGATTTGTTGAACAAATTGCATACTTTGAGGCGTATGCTTGAAAAAGACTGAATTGTAAAACGCCTAAAGTTATGCAAATTTCATTTCTTTTGGCCTTAGTGGACACCAGTTTTTTCTCTCCCAATAATATTGTTACCGGAATAGCTATCGGACACATATTTGCACTAGATGGTCAATATTGTACCAAGCAAATCACATCACAACAATCGAACGAAAAATGCAATCTAGTTTAGTTTTGCGGGAAAGCAATCGGATCGGATTAGCGGAGTTTGTCGAAGTGTGCTAAATGCTGCAGCAAAAAATCGCTGTTAACATCCACACACAATTGATTGGTATTTTATACAGTTGTTTTTTTGGATATTCAAGCATGGTAACGATGGTATTATGTTTCAAGTGAAAAGCTCTAAAAAATGCATTCTTCATTCGACGCAGCCATTGGAATAGGCATCAGATGAGTTAGTAATACTTGTTGTAAGACTTAACAAAGTTTAGATAATGATTGACAGTTGAAGTTTTGAAAAATGATAGCTCTGTGTGTGTGGGAATGAATGAATGGTTGGTAATTCACAGACGACTTATATACAAATACATCATCATGGTGCTTTCTCATAAACTCAACTTACCTTCATGTTCTTCAGTTCCGGAATCGCCCGGAATGGCATTACTAAGCTCGGTCGGTTTTGGGGATGGTTTCGAAAGCGGGGTGGCACTGTTCGGTGGCTGTACGGTGGTTGGGGTGACGGCTGCTGTAACGCTGGCCGAGGATGCTGTCGGCGAGGAGGTGATGGATTCAAGCGGTCGAGCTAGTGTTAGCAAAAACGGTTACATTAGCATTCCTGACGTTACCGTGCTGGCTTTAGGTGGGTTATTTTGGGATGGTGCGATGTTTGCATTGTAGCTTAGAAGAATGCGAAAGCAATTAACAGGTGTAGAACGGTGTAAAGGGATTGTTTTTGTTATGTGTTACTGTCTGTTTTCGGCGCGGCGGTGTGAAAAGTGAATGCAGTACCATAATACTGACAAGAAATAGCATTAGTAGTGCTCTGGTCTGTAGCCTGTGTTTCATGCTGTTTGAGTTATTTTAAATTGGAAATTTTTCTGTGCTAGCCCTAATGATTTAGAAATATTAAGCAAATTTTCGTTTTGACTTTTAAAGAACGTTCGAACTTTTTTTCACGTTCGTAAGAAATAATAAACGCTTGTCGAATGATCCGCGGTAAAAAATATTTGCATATTGTTAGGCGCTTTGCGTGCAAATCCAAAATAAGCGGTATGTAGTAATACGTGATGCATGTGAGTTATTCAAATTAGCTGTATAATTTATAGGATCAACGGATTAAACTTCGTAATGACTTAATTTTTGTCAATATCCCGCCCTTAGAGCTGGAAAAGTCTAAAATTCCCGGAATACCCAAACTTACGCGCACAATCCAACTTTCACAGACGTCAAGGCTCATTACAGCTAGTTCCAAAGAAACTACTGTATCTCCAACAATTGGGTTTTATAGACTTTGTGTATCATAAATCTGTAAACGACACAGACTGTGCCTGCGCCTATGCAAAGTTCATTTCTATTCATGCAAAACAAAAAAACCCAAAAACGTTCTCCGAACGGGTTTCTTACCCCGAACATAAGTTCCTGGAATTCGATAGCTTAAAGTTCTGCCTTCGCTTCCATACGCTTGAATAATGTCGCGAAACGTACGAACATGCTGAAACGTCCGCTATGCATACTCACAATTGAAGTGCTCGCAGGCGGAAACCGATGCGGACAAAAAGTTTAGAAAGCATTTCCGGCGTTTTCGTGTATGTGTGCGTGTGTGTATGTATGTGTGTGTGAATGGAGAACGAAGCGTTCGCAAGCGTTCCTAGAGTGTACAGCGCCAGTGTACGATCGAAACCCTACAGTACCAAACCATTACACTTGCGGTAGACATTTGTTTAATCGAGCAAAAGACGTCTTGCACGCTTAGTTTAACATGGAGCTCGTTTTTGGGAGGGTGGGCTGGCCCCAATTCCGGATATCCAAGGTACCGAGTACGCGTCTGACACAGGTACAGCACGGTGGTACAGGAAGTGGTTGCAAATTCCGCACCAGTTGTCATGTGGCTTTGAGCATGAGCTGGTGTACCGTGTTCGGTGCCAGCCCGACGACGTACGGGGTTTGTTGTTTTGCATGAAAGTGCGAACGATTTACTGTCTTCTAGGGCGTCCACCTATCGCGCTCCAAAAAGCCGTCTTTGTAACGTGATTATCTCCACTCGAAAGTGATGTCACTCGTAAGGCAGTGCTGAGCATCGGTGTCGATTTGTCCAAAAGATGATGAGCAACGTCCGGAGCCCATATGAGTACTCATTCACGCCGCACAGCTAGCTGCCGTGGAATGGAGAATCTCCACACGGACAGGGATAAACCGCAGGTGTTTGGATGTCGGGAATTAGTGCACTCTGGGGGGCAAAGAGATGGACGTACACTTACCGTTCACCACGACCGTCACGTTGACCGAAATGTTGCCGAGAGCGTTCCCGGCACAGCAGGTATAGATGCCACCGTCATCGAGCGTCGACGTTGGCAAAATCAGTGAACCATTGCCAAACAGCTTGATGCGTCCGTTCTGGATGTTTTCGTTATTGAATTTCCATAAAATACTCGGCGTTGGAGCACCTGCGTAGAGCGAAAGGAACGAATACCGTGCTAGGGGACGCGCTTCTAATTGAAGGGACGGCGTAACTACCTACCGGTAACGACACAATCCAGCCCGATCGGATCACCCTCGAGCAGTTCGAGCGGATCGGCCGGTGTACGCAGGAACTTGGGTGCTTCCGCTTCGCTTTCGACCACATCGTTGTTGACTGCAAGGTGTGCGGTGCGTGACCGCGACTCCCCGAGGCTGTTACGGGCAATGCACGCGTACTGGCCGGCGTCGGCTGGAACGATTTCGTCGATACGCAGTGAACCATCGGGCAGCAACGTTACCCGACCGTCCGATTCCGACCGGACTGGAGTCTCCTCAAACAACCATACAATTTCCGGTCGTGGGTCACCCGATGCCTTGCAGCTGAATACGGCTGTCTGGCCGTAGCTTATCTCGATGTCCCTCGGCTGGACGACAATTTCCGGTTTCACTGCAGCAGAGAGAAGAAGAGCAAAGAAACATTAGCTCAGGAACACCGAAAAAGATGGAACATTCCCGCTGCGATCCTGGAATTCGTTTGGGACATTTTAGGGTATCTTTGGGCAAGCTTCAATTTGGAAGAATCCGGGATATAATCGGATTTAAGAGGATAAGAGTTGGGTAATGAAATGATACCATCGATCAGTGGAAGGCGCCAAAAAAGAACCCCTCAATTGGATACTAGAATTCTTCTTTTTTCTTTGTGGGACATGTACTGAATGCGAGAAATCAAGAAATCAGGTTAATGATGGACTCATTCATGACGGTGCAGGTGTTTTCTTTCTTTGTGCGCCGTAAACAGTTATTAGCACTATTTATTCCACTTCCCAATTTCTGCGCCGAAGCGGCCAAATAAACCTGAATAACACCCTAATGAGACACATTTTAATTTCCACTCCAACAAAAAAAAAAAACAGAAACGAAAGCAAGCACACCGAAAACGAAAAACTTTGTTTATCACGAAAACAAACGAAAGAATGAAAGCAAAGTCCCGGGCCCGGCACTACTTACCGCAGTGGAAGTCCTCCTCCGTGATCGAGCTAATTGGTTGACCTTCGAGGGCGGGCGGTGTGGCGCAGGTTGCACCGGCCACCAGAGATATCCGGTTCGGTTGCTGCATCGTCCGTACGAACCAGAGCAGTGAGCAATCGCACTCGAGCGCATTATCGTCCAGCCGGAGCCGTCGCAGGGCTGGCAACCGTTCGAAGCTTCCCTCCGGAATGTTCTTAATTTGGTTGCCGTGCAAATAGCTGCCGGGATGGGGCGGGAAAGCGGACGTGTGATGAGCGTTAAGAACAGGGGGACGTTTATCTCCCAAGAGCCTGGCAAAATATTTATCGTCCAGGAAGCGAAGCTGCAGGTGCAAATCAACCTTGGAGTGTTTTACCATTTGAAGTACCATTTTCAAACGAATTGGACACAATTTACCAACTTTCCTCGCTTAACGAAGTGTTGAAACAAGCGTACGGAATAAGAGAAAAGGTAATGGGCACGCAACAACGGTGAACGATGTTATTGTCACGCTCTTACACCGTATTGTCGTTAGAATCGTTGTTTTTAATCATTTATTTTGATTTCTTGGAAACTGTCTTGTTAAATGAAATAAACAAGTTGTTAGCGGGATGAAAAGTTTGATGACTTTCAGATGGATTTCATACGTCTATTAATAGCAGCTTCTCAAGTATACTTAGAGAGAACTGACAGTAGATAAACGCCTGAATGTATGCTGTTGTAATGACAAAATGCTGCACAATGGTTTTTAAAGGAATTTCATAATTGTTTAAAATTGTTTTTTGAATTAATTTATAGTATCTTTACGTAAGAAACATTCACAAACTATTAATAAACAAAAATCCATTAGTTGAAATCCATGTTTGAACGATCATTTCATTGGTTCTTCAAGACGTGTCGATTTGATGCGAAACTACTGCATCAATTAGCGTCGATTATTTTAACATTTTCAATTACTCTTACAAATAGCAACCAGCACAGAGACGGTTGTTGCAGAACATGCTTCCGAAAGCAAATATAAAACCTAGAAAAATGAAACGATCAGGCGAGTTTTCGAGCGCTTCAAGCGCTACACCGGCAAATGGGAAACGAAGCGTAGTAAATATCAGCAAAACGAGTAAATGTTTTTCCTCCGCTGCAATAGACAGAACGAAGGTGGGGAAAACATACAGTGGAGCTGGCGGGGGGGAGTGTTTGTTTTTAATTGCCCGCCTCTTTGCTTGGTTGAAAAGGCGCACGTCTTCTGCCCCGAACAAGATGTTGTTTGCGATTGGCCAAGAGCCGAAACAAATACATGCGCGCAACCTGGCTAAGACGGTGGCTAAGGCAAGAATTTCCACTTAAAATGGATGCGAACATCTTAAACCCTGCCAGTGCTGTTTCCCTTCTTCTTTTTTCTTTACGTTGTTTTTGATTTCCCTTCCTTATAGCTGTTCCTGGATTTCTCTTTCTTCGAGTAGACATCTTCGTGTCTTATGCCACTGGGAGAAGATGTGTGTATTTGCTCATTTAATTTGCCTCCTCCTAGCAGACAAGCTCATCGCTTCCCTTTTTTTTCTTAACACAAAGTCATAAGGCTTGCCTAGGAAAGGAGCGTAGAGAAAGGAGGAAAAGGATTTTATTAATAAAATACAGAGATTCTTCCTGGAAAAGCATTCGAACATGAAAAAATCGTCCTGCTATTGATTTGTTGAGGACAATTTTACTCTTCAGCTTCATTTCATTTTTTGCATTAGTATTTTTAAATGTATTTTTTTTGCTGTATTTTCAACTATCAGTTTTTTTAAAGCGAGGCAGTAACTCATTCCAATGAATTTCCTTCTTTCTTATCATTTGTTTCCTCAACAGACATCAAGAAAATCACAATTTATCGATAAATCCAGCACCGTATTCTGGTGTTGAGCTTCATCTTTTCTTTCGCCAGATTGAAAGCGGAAGTACAACTAGCACAGCAACATCAGTAAGACATTGTCGATGTCATCTTCCGTTTTCTTGTCACATTTCGCAAATAATAACAAGCGACCGGATATTGTTGTTCCACGAGCATCGACCCTTTCCGTGGGGGCAAGTCCGATCGCTCTTAGCCATGGCCGTCACCCCATCGATTGTATGTATCCGAAAACAGAGAAGGGGGAACGGAACGTGCCATGCAAGCATCACATCTCTAATGTCATTGTCATCGTCGTCACTCACTCACTCACCCACCCAGCACCGGGAAGTCCCACCGACATGACGGAACCATCCACATCCACGTTCTTTTACCATGTTCTTTCCTGGCGGGACCTTTTTCCTTTACTACGGACGTGATGCGATGGTTGACACGGGAGGTCTGCGACACTAGCTCGTCCCATCTTTGGGCTTTTGCTACTAGCTGTATCTTTGTTCCACTCTGCGTCATACTGCGCCTGTTTTTTTGCTGATTGGTGTGTTGTTCGGATCATCAGAACCAACTCTAGCAGCTTCCGGTTTTAATCAAATGGTTAATATTAAAGTACCCGGGGGCGCTTAGTTTAAATTAAAAAACGAGCAAACTTTCCGCACAACACTGTACCAGAAGTGGGGAGGCGGGCGGAGAGTGACGGAGTGCCGGTAGCAGAACAGATACACCCATTAAAAGATTAATTTTTATCCTCCGGAGAGCTTGAGCAGAAGTTTCAACGAAAGTATTCCCTTCGACTGGACTGGTGTTCTGCTGGAAAGTTGCAGAGAATAAAAAATATGCTCCAGGAAGTAGCTACGGCTTGAAACTATTTTCAAACTAATCAGTTTCCAATCAGGTAATTGTCACACACACACACTCACAGAAACCAAGAATATAATGGTGGCTTAGAATGTGGAGGCTTTGTTGGCTAGAAGCATCTCTCTGGGGAGCAAATAAGTTTGAGGCCGGAAAATTGGCCGGAGTTCATTAATTAATTTTCCACCGGTCAAAGTTCGTGCGTAGAATTCGGAATAGGTGTCAAATTGTGGATATTTGTGGCGCCGGAACCGGTGCTACACACATTTCACATTCCGGCCCTGAAGCGACACACAATCCGTTTCCGAGCTTGTTGTTTGGCAAGACAAACCCCGTTCGGATTTTATTCGCTTGAAAGATTCATTCATGAGATGATATCGTGCAGAGTGTTCGTCCTCAAGCCCCAGGACATCGTTATATTAATTATCCAACAACGTGTCGGAAAGTCTCCCCGGTGTCTTCCGTGCCGTCGTTTAACGTTACATTAATTAATCTGGAAACAAGATTTATTAAATGAGTTCGCACACCGAGCATGCTCATATTTGGGATTGTTGTCCTGCCCGAGCTGTTTCTGCACCCGGTTCGGTGCTGGGTTTGATCCGCCCGAATTTTTTTCTTTAATTAGGAGCATAGAATGAGCGATTATTGGATTTAGAGTGCGTCACTTTCTTTTCCTATTCCGGGGGCCTTTACAGTGCTTTCGGTGGCATGCAATTAGAAATAATTACAGTCGTTTATAACAATTTAATGCGAGCGTCTAAAAATAATGAGCTTTTTGGTGCGTTTCGTGGGCGGGAATTTTAAAACTCGTGCTACGTTTAAAACGACATTTTCCAAGCAGTGATTGAATAAGGCATTTAACATGGTGTAGATATAGATGATGACACATTAATCTAAGGTTTGATGAATGGGTAATAGAATGGAAAATTAAAACCTATTCTTCGGTTCGAGAGCTAAGCTGTTTGATAGAGAAAAAAGTTCTATGCCTTTAATTAAACATTCCTAAATACATGAGGCTAGAATGGACAGACGTTTCTGTCTGTAGACTCATGCCAAAAGGCTTCCATTTGCGCTGCCGATCAAATAAAACCCTTGGAAATACATCACATAATCAATAGCTATATAACTGCTGCTACCAACAGAGGATTCCGTTTGGGCACTTTAAATAAAAGATTCTGAAATTGAAAAAGGAACGTTTCGCAAAGGATAAAGCGTGTCCATGAGAGGTTCACTTTCACAACGAGCCGTAGGTTGATTTGCACACCAGCATAGCTTCCATTCCTTCTAAGCCAATGCACTCGCCGCTCTATATCGACTTTCATACTTACAGTCGTTCTAGTGAGGCCATGTTACTGAAGGTTTGCGGTTCCAGCCGGCTCAAATTGTTGAAATGCAAGTACCTGTAAATGGGCGACGGAAAGAGGGAGGTTTTATTCGTTCCACCCATCGGGAAGTAGAATTTTCGCGAACGACACAAGTGCAGCAGAGAGAAAATTCCCATCGTGAGAGGCAATTGTAAAACCGTCGCTTCGGTGAATAGATTCGCAATCAGTGGTTCATCAAATATTCGGCCCCGGTTAATTTTTTTTTATTCGCGTTGTATTCCCACCCTCGAGATGTTTTCTTGCACTTGTGGCATATTTTTTGGTCCGTTGTTTGGGTAACACGCCACAGCTTCATTTCCGTGTCGACGATTTCGTGATGGAGTCGTGAAGCCGAAATGCTTCGCCACGGACTGGTTGGAACCTTCATCAAGCCAGCTTGCCGGCGTAAGTGTCAGTGTGCGGTGTGCTCTATACTTACATGATGTGGAGCCGGTTCAGGGAGATGAATGCATCCGTAGCGATGGCGCCAATTCGGTTACGGTTGAGATAGAGATACTTGAGCGATGGCAGGTCCCGGAATGCACCTGAGTGGATTTTCGTCAGCTGGTTCTCGTTAAGGAATATCGTATGCAAATGTTGCAGCCCGTCAAACACACCGGTCGGTACCTCGCGGATGTGATTGTAGCGCAGATCGCTGGCAAATACGGAAGAGAAAAGGGAGTAATTGCAATCATTAGCATTATGTGTCATGGTGCAGCGGTAGATACGTTCATGAATAATCATTCTTTCTGTATGAATGTTTCCGTAACGTATTTATAAAGATTTAACAAAAAATAGTACATTAGCAAATTTAAAATTATAAAGGAATTAAAAATATCGCCTAAAGGTATGCAATTTGCATTGCACTCCTAGCTATTTGTATGCCAAATGGAATTTATTAGCAATTTGCTTCTCGTTTTTACCTTCCCATTGTTGGGAACAAATCAACGCAAATTTTCTCGCAACACCAATAAATGAGTTCGAACACAGCAAGGCACATTGCTTATGTCATCAGCGCAGGTGCAAATTTATGTTCCGATTGTCTGTCTAGTGCATCTTGAGCAATGATTTCGCACAATGCTTTCACAATCCGTATGCAAACGATCGATTCAAACAACATCAAGTCAAGACGACTATCAGCTTGCGAAGATGGGAAAATAATACAGCTCGCAATAGCACAACCGATGTTTGCCCTGCTCTCTGCCGCTGGCCGGTCTCGGTCTCCATCTCCACCCTTTGATTGTGACGGTGATGATGTTCTCTCCCCATTTCTTTTGCTGCTGCTTTTGGGAATGCCCCTTTTCGGTACGAATTCACATGCAAAAACTCTCGATAGCTATAGCTCAGGTTTCATCGGTGCGAGTCTGCTTCACGGTAAGTAAAAGCAAATCTAACTTTGCTAACGAAATATTCATATTTTCATTTCTTTGCATCTTCATGGATGGTAAAAGTTGAGCTGCAGCCGATTTTCCAACCGGCAAAAGGGCAAACCACGGCGCGCCAAAAAGGCTCGTCTTGGGACGTCTGTAGAATTGAAAAGCAAACGAAAAAAAGTTAAGATTTCCAAATAGACAAAAAAAAACGCTTCACATGAACAAAAGAGAAAGAGCGAAATAGAGAGCAAAAGCGCTTGCGAAGAATGAAACAAGCGGTACATAATAAAACGTACGACTACACAAATCTTCAACCAAGAGAAATGGATCGTTCTTCGGGGAGGGAAAGTTTGGCCAACTTGCTTCCCCAGCCTACCATCCATTCGTTCGCCCGAAATTCCCACTGCAGCGAGCGGGACAAATCTAAGCGCTAACGTTATTTAAAGTGTTTCCATTCACGTGAAGATTTTACAGCAAAGAACGAACATTCCACAGGTCAACAACTGGTGTGCGTTTTCTTTTTGTCTCACAAGAATATCTTCAACTTTGGTCGACTTTATGACAGAGCCGACATAAAACTTCTGGTTGTTTTAAACGCTGCGACAGTCTCTACTGCGGTTTCGGGAATGTTTTCTATTAGATTTTTATGGGATATTTATTTTATGAGATATATTACAGACATGGGTGGAAAAGGCACATTATGCTTTTCAATTGCATACCTTTAGGCGACTTCCACAGCGATGATAGCCAAATGTAATCCAAGCTAAATTTAATAACAAAATTACGTTTTTATTCTTCCACCTGCTTTGTAAGTAGCAATACAATGTTTACGTGGGTCGTCACCATCTATCAAAACATTCAAACTGTCACCGATTGAAACTTCATCTGAACTACAATATTAAAACAATAAGAACGCCCACAAACTCGCGAACCTCACGGTACGGCACAAAGTTTCTTACGGAACGCAATATCTCAGTTTGCTTTCATCTCAAATTCCTCCCGAAATGGTCGTCACGTTCGTTAGCAGAGGATTTCCATTGGACTGACAGACTTCTCATACAACCGTCGACAGTCTATTCGGCACTTCGGCATTCCCAAGCAGCCGAAGACTATGTGATGCGCCTTCTGTTTGAAAATAACATCCAAACACAATGGCCACACGCATTTTTTTCCTCCATCTAGGGTGGTGGGAGTGTGCAAAAGTTGATCTGAAAATAACTTATGATTTTTGGAAAATAATAGACAGAGGTTTGCTCTTTCCGACAGAGTTTCAGGAAAGTTTGGGTTGGAGATCTTTTTACTTGCGGATCTTGTCAATCGAATGGGGAGTGTCGACGGATGGAGCAGATGGTTCGCAATGGTCGTTGAAAGAAGTTTCCCGAGTCAAAACAATTGAGGAGCTGTGCCGAATGTGGGAAACTATGGATGCTGGAAGTTTCTCGTACCGATTCTCCAATAATCTTAACTTGCAAAATTCCATTCATAGGTGGAAGGATGAGTTTCGGAAGAGTGCTATTTAGTCTTCGCTTATTTGGAACCGTATTATGAGCTGTTTTGCCTTAGAAGCAGGACCCTTTACGCTGTACTAAGCTCCGTTTTTTTGGGGGAAAGGACGTGTAGTTCCTCCACAACTCCTTCCCAATGCTTACATAAACATGTCGCGTCTAGACAAGTTTATGGCTCGAAGATGAATTATTCCATCTTGAGCGCATAAGTGTAGCGTACGAAGCAGCTGCGGGAAAGCCTCGTAAAATCGATCCATCTTATGATAATATCAGCCCCGCGGTGGTTGGGACCAACTGTGGTGTGGTGGGAAAACTTCCCTTGCAAGAAGCATTTTCATTACGCCCTGTACCCAACCTCCCGTTAGAAAACCGATAAGCGGCAAAGGTTGTGGCAAAGTGGCTTCGATGAGGAGGGCCCGGCCCTCGGCCTAGAGGGTCGCTTGCACAGATGGTTAGAGTTTTGCAGCTATTTCCGAACGACATACAAATTACTCACGATGCGTCGAGAGCATTCCCTTGGCGGTGTAGTAGATCGGTACACCCCACCATAGATGGAAGCCCGGTTAAGTTTGTCGTACGGAAGAATCGTCAAGTTTTGTGTGATAGCGTCGGGATAGTGGCCTTCTTCATTCGGTGATCCGACCCGTGTCGAGTGGGGAGTGGGAGTGCGAAAGGAGAGTTAGAACTTAATTTACGCTTGCATAAATAATTAACTTATCGTTCCTGTGCTGCAGCCCGCGTGTTCCACAACAATCACCCACACTGTTGGGGTACGGATGGGGTCGGAGGGTGAGAATCAGTGCATGCGAGGGAGAACTCGTCATGTGCAATAGATGTGCATTTGTTAATATTTACCCCGTGGGACAGGGTGCACTGAGGCATAAAATTTATGAGCCATTCTTCGCTTCCCCGCCTGTCGCTTATAAGGGTTGTGGGATCCGGAAGGATCACAAGTGCCGGCAGACATTCATGTACATATGTATGCTCAGGGAATTGCAAAAGAAATTGTGCAATCGAAAAGTCATGTGCAGCGGGATTTGAGTTTGTGGTTTGTAAAGTTTCTTCAATGTGCACATTGTGACACGGTACAGTACATAAACTTGAGCTCAAAACTGCAAAATTTTTATTTATTGAAATAGTTCATTCTTCAGTGTGTGAATGTTTTAGTTACAACTCTTCAAATAAAGAAATAAAAAATGCACCACATGGGCATGCCATTTCCAAAATTACTTGCTATAAAAATTTGAGCGTCATGTTTTATAGCGATTGAATACAATTGCATACCAACCGACGTTATTAAATCGCCTCCCCGTTTTGTGCGCTCCTGAGGGGAATACCTTACAGAACATTGTTTACATTTTATTGATTTCCAGCGAAAACATCAAGAGAAATCCAAAAACGTTCAAAGTGAAATCTTGTACATCACAATCAATTGTGTGCAGTGTCGCATGCCATAGCAAATAAACATCACCCAAGTAAACACGTTAAAGTTAACTTCAAAAGATTGTTACACGATCAATGCATTTGAAAATATAGTTCACCCTTTGAACTCGCTTAATACTATTGCTATTTCCTTGAGGGACGTTTTTCCATTACTTTTGTAACAGCTGAAAACATACTCTTGGGGCGAGACAGTTTACCACAAAAAAAAACAACCTTCACATCTGCGTTCTAAAATCGTGTGGATCTGGTTGCATCGAAAAACAAAACTCCAAAACACACTTGCTACAAGCGAAAGAAACCAGCTGTGACGCACACGGTGGGCCGATCGTAGCCAATGTGCGGTACCTTTGCTCGATTATTTACGTTCCCGTTCAACCGCCGGCAGACCAAAGTGCACTAAAAACAGTACCCAGCTGTATCCCGGAGCGTCACTTATTTACTTAAATGTAAACGGATGGGGAAATGGCCGTATACCGACAAGAAAGAGACAGAGAGAACCATGTGGGGGTTGAAAAAACATCCCCCAAAAGTGTTCGGTTTGTAACGGGTGCATGCTCGTGCATGGAACCGGGGTTTTCGGGCAAGGCGAGATCAACAAAGCCCGGAAAATATGGACAACCCCCAAAAGGACATCGCTGATAAACATTTCCACGAACCGAAGTCGGAACACGAGCTGCATCGACAGCGTGTAGCTGTGTCGGTGTGTCTGTGACCGTTTATATGTCCTGTTCATGTACGGGTGATATCGAATGGGAGGCGACCAGCAAAGTGTAAATGTAATTAAAATTATCCTCTTATTTATTGTGTCCCTGCGGACTGACCGACCAGCCGGTCGTGTTTAGACAGCAGTGTGAGGATTTTAAATTTGCCGTTCAGTGGTCCGGGCAGGAGTTGAACCAAAACGTGACCATACAGCCTTTTTTGTCGCTCGCTTGCATTCTACCCTTTTCTCCGTCCCATGACAGTTACGGTTCGAGTTCTCCGGCGAAGGTACTGATAACATTCAAGCTCCATAAAACATAAGCCTGACTGAGTGAGAGGTTGAGATTGGTGGAAAGAGATGGAGATAATTTTGTAGCTAGAACTAGAAAATGACACACCAGCGCAAGACCGGGTGCTTACGAAACCATAAAATCGGATCTTATTGTGGTAGTAATTGAGTGTCGAAAAGATTGTACTGGGTGTTTTGCCCCTGTGCTTGAGGCGTTTAAATAATGAAGTATTAAATCATAACCAAGCGTTATCTTTCAAGATGCGTTGGTCTTTTGAGGACGGGAACTCGTATGATTTATATGCATGCATTAATTTCATCTTTACGATGACGGGTAGGTAATAATCATAGTAATTAAGCTCTTGGTAGCAGTTATGCTAACACCGATCTGTTTAATATGCTACAAGTGTGAGATTAAATCTAGGAAGAACCAGACAAGATTTGAACTCCTGATTGTGTGTAATAAATGGATTTATGAGCTATGAAAAATTCGCCCGAACGTATGCAATTACAATTAAAAAAGGCAGGGGTTTTCAACTAGTGCAGAACTTTAAAGGTATTTGTCTCTTTCCTATTTATAAGATACAATTAAAGCACGAAATAAACACGAATAATTAAACTCAATCAAATGCTGAAGGCGAAATAAGGTTTCCTCACAAATCAGCTCTCAACATAAGCGCTAAAGTTCCACATCAAGAGTAATACCAGTAGGAGTGTAATCATGAATAATATTTTAGCGCATAACATCTACAACCAGCTGTGTGAGTGTGAGCGACATGCATCACCCACGTTGATTACGGTGCACGGTAACATTCTACCAGCATTACGCATGCCAACCGTAAGCCCCAAAGGAGCCATACTAATCGGCTTAACGTCACGGTGAACATTGGTTTGATAATGTACATTTTTCGTACCCCCAGAGCAAGCCCTTTCACTTCGGGGCCACATGTCACCGGCAGCGATCAGACGGATGTATTCTGTCGAAACAAAAAGGGACGAATGGGAGGAAGAAAAAAACACCCACAGCGTACCGAAACGTCATCAAAGCGTCGTTGGTGAATGAGTATTATTTTTCAGCATGTTCTATCATCCTTCAGACTCCAACGCGCAACCTTTCGGTGTCAGCGTGCAGAGCATCCGGTTGGTGGTTGGAGAATGGGCAATGTTCACCGGGTGTAAACATAAATATTGCTCAGGTGAAAGCAAGACTACCTATCGCTACCAATACCAATAGGAGACATTACCCAGCGTACGCGAGACAACCATTTGTTTCAGTCTCGAACGCTACCGAACTATGTGACAACACTTTTTACCCTGTCTGTATTAGCCATCAGCTTGAAAGTTGGTTCGAAGCTTGAGCTTTGGGAAAAAACAAAAACTTCCCAATTCACCCCTCTAGGTGGTGCTAGGTTTTCCGTCAGAGATAAATGAATGTTTACGATTTCACCTGACATCAAGTTACGCTGCCAGCTTCTTTAGCTATCAGATATCGGGCAGGGTGAAAGATAATGCCATTGTCCCAAAGTGGTAAAAGTGGGGCAGGAGCGTCTACAGCACATCACTTCAATCTTTTGTGAAGCTTAATGAAATCATGGCACAAGCGAAGAATCGAAAGCAGTGAAAGCGCCTTTGAGTGAATGCAAATTAAATTGCCTCACACCCTTCAAAGCAAGAATGTTACCAGTGATGGGGCAGAAAACTGTAACAAAACTATTGAAGAGTGCTTGGGTGTGGATTTTGTTACAAATAACCATGCGGCTCCATTAGCCATTCATGCCCGATTGAGCCGCGCTAATGGCCGGACGGTCGGGGCGTATTATGTTCGCATCATTTAGCGCACCAAACATCACGAGCTGCTAAAATGGTCTTTTGTGCCCAGATAGACTTTGGGATGACTACCGAGAAAATACCGACGAAAGGCGTACTAAGAACATTAATAATTCTTGATTTAATAAATAGGTAATTCATTTCAGTAATTGCTTTCAACCTTAAAGCAAGAAAAAATGTAGTTGGATAAATTAAAGTATTATTTTCAAATAGCAATAATATAGTATGCCCCCTTAAGTTGGATTACATTCATAACTACTCAGCCTAAGCATAAAACTCTTTCACAAATAACGTAAAGCTGTAATAACAATTTGATTTCTTCCTCACGTGAACTACTAAAACTAAGTTTTCCTCATTACTACCGTTCTTCCCCTCATCAACTTCCTTTAAATGATGTAACACGTCCCCATTATAAACCATCTGAAACATAGCAACACTTCAAAGAAATAAAGAGTTCTTCAGCATTTCTATTCGTTTTTCCTTCGATGCGCTTTCATTGTTATGTGAAAAAATCACCTAAAACATCAAACACCACCCACTGGAAAGGAGAAAACATCCACACAAACCCACACGCAAGGCACGTTACACCAAAGAGCGTGACGGTCTTGAAAGGAGGCCCGTTACTGAGTGACGGCGCTTGACGGCACCGGGTCGTAATGGTGAAAGGTTGCACAAAAGGGGCGTTTAATTTGTTGCAGGTGTTATGAGATTTTTATGGAGTTAACCCGGCTTAGCCCGTAAAAGTCGTCACGGTTCGCTGGGCCAAAGGTCGAGGATGCTTGATGCCGTCCATCCCTCACTGCGGACGTACCATACGAAATGGGCTTAGACTACGACTAATCTCGTAAATGTACGCGTAAATCAATGCTTGGGAACGCGTGACGAGCTGGGGAATCGCGATTTGTGAAACTAATCCATCCCTTAGCGTACAGTAAAGATATACTTTAAGAATCTAGCTCTATAGCTCTACAAATTTGATGTATAATTCCTGAAAAAAGACAGCATTTTTTGCTAACGCTTGAGCGATCAACATAATCCTTTCATCGCTCTCATGAAATTGATTTTATGACCGGCAAATTGATTCGCCATCATTTTCCCCAATTAGCTCATAGCATCCTCCCGGCTAATGGTAAAATTAGTTGCGAACAACGATCGTTTGAACTCGTGCCCGGATGTTCTAATCTAATTTCTCACCTCACCAGCATAAAATGGCCCACAGCGGCTCCTAGTGGAGATGGTGGATGCATGGCAGGATGGACGCCTGTAGCCCTATCTCTCCTTAATCATCCTCGATTCGAAAGCGCTTTTAACATTCAAAGCGCTGATTACCGCCATTCGAGCTCAACCAGCTCAGCCGTTGTTTGCTCCAATCGGTGGGGCGATTGATGAAAGAAAATTTATAAATTTGGGCAGTTTGCCAAAACAGTTTTGGGAGAAATTGATTATTTCAGTTATTTCTTACTTAGTGGTAATTTTTAAGTGAAATTTAATGATAAACAGTGCGTAGGATTGATAACCCTTTAGAGCAGAACATTAATCCATGCAAAAAAACGCCTAAATATACACAATTTGCATGACAAAACTATAGCTTGAGCCGGTTCCGATAAGAGACGTATAAACAATACGCGTTTTTATTCATCTCAATCACTCCAACAAAACAATAAAATATTTTTTATTTAGTGTAAGCCCATTGTTTGATTATCGTTCAGTGTAAGATTGCCATGTTGGCTGTGCAAAGTGGCATCTTTATGAACGGAGAAATAAAACACATTGTGTCAACTTTTCAGCTTATCCTTTTGTCGCACGGGTCAACCATATAAACTTCCCGAAATTACTGCCGTTTGGGGTCGACCCGACCGGTCGTTAAATTTGCATAAACTTCGCATACTACCTGCGTGCCGATATGAGCTACAAAAGGATCGACTACCAAGCAGTGGATAACAACAAAAAAAACACTCCTTACTGCCTTACTGGCAAAAAGTGGCAACATCTGTTGATGGGATTTATGTAGCTACGAAAGTCCTAAGCTAACCGATGAAACGAAATAAACACAGTAAGGAGAAAAAACAGAATCAAATTTACAAAAAGCATCCACACACAGCCATTCGGGTCACACACGGGGTCAGCTGTGTGCGTTTGGGACAGGGAGTTACTCACATGATGTTCGTATCGGGCGGCATTTCCGGAATCTTATCGAGCTGCTGCTTGATGCATCGCACTGTTCGCTGCTGGCAGGAGCACTTCGTCGGACATCCGAGCCCTTCGACCAGCCCGGCTAGACCGGCGAGGGTGACGATAGTGGCAATTAGCAACAGCCTGTCATTACCGCTAATCAGCCGAAGCACATGGTTCCCGCGTCCCATCGTACGGTTGCTGCACTTCTTCACGCTTTCTTCACAGCACTTTGCCACGGCCGGGGCAAACTCCGATCCCCTGTTCTTTAACTTGCTGGCGTGTTTTGCTTTGTATACGGTACGTTCACTCACACTCCGGTCGGTTTTTAGGAGACCCTTAAGGGTGGGAACTTCTACCACTGCCCGATAAGCATGTGTCGCAGACACTTGGTGCTGACTTTCGTAAAAAGAACCGCCCGGAACGTTCTACGGACATACAAACACGCAACACGCACTCATACACACAACTGCACACACACACACGAATTGCACGGTTTTGATGTGTTTGCTTTCACTCTTGTTTCTTGACCACAGACGGGAAGCGTTTTAATTATAACAGCATCACTTAACCTTGACCAGAAATAAAATACGAAGCGGAATATGTGAAGGAATTAGATTCGCTTCTGATTGATTAGCAAACAACAGAAACAAACAGCATATTGGATTTTGTTGGAGAATTCATTACAGATGAGATGACTCGATGAGTAACAGAAGAAATAATTAATAATCCCTCTGAATCTCTCTTGTTTAGTGAAGTTTAGTACAATTTTAAGAAAATTAAACTTTTTTCCAATGTAAATTGTATACTTTCAGGCGATTCGTAGCTTTTGACATTTCACTTTGACCCAATTTCCCTAAAAGTATGCAATTTGAATTACTTTTTTCCCAAAACCATGAAATTCACTTCCCTGAACTTTTGTTAATTAGCTATTCAAAACGTTTTACTTCTATGTTCAATAATAACAATTCAGTAAAATACCTTCATAACTAAAAGCGATAGCTAGAGCAGAGCAACTCATACTAAATACAAATCAAATATCAGAAGATTTTAGCGTGCTCCCTTTCGTTCCTTATCGCTGTTTCGCCATCACCACAAACAAGCGAAGAACCAACTTTACCCATTTATGTAGCGGCTTCGGCGCATGCAAACCGGCAGGAAAATGCACGCCAAACATTATTCGTGCTAGAATGCGGCGGACAACTTTCGCCAAAATCGTGCCCGTTGCATTTTCTCTTTTAAAATAAGAAAAAATGAGAAAAAAACACACGCACACACACACACACCCAGGAAAATGCAGTGAAACTTTTCTCCACTGATTGTTGTCTGGTTCAGAGTGGTGTTTTTATGCTCGCTCGCTGTGTTTTTTGCTTCCCTCTGTTGGCGTTGTTCTTCGCGCCACTGTTTGCTTGCTGTCGGGTGCAAAATGCGGGTGCTTAAATCCTCGCCCGGTTCGACACTCGGAGCCAAAGCATTCCGCGAAGTTCCTTCCCAGAAATGTGGCACTGGGGCGATGGTTTTTCCAGTCGCAAAACGGGCAAAATGTTCTAACAGTATCCGGTTTCGGTAGAGGAAGTGTTCCCGTGGACCCCACGTCCCGTGTTCGCGATGCTCAGTTTTAATTAGCAAAGTTTCGGTGCAACCCAAAATCCCGGAACCGGAATCCCGGAGAAGAATCGAAACCCATGCTCGGAGCCCTGGGTAGGGAAGGCACAGGCGGTAGATTTTCCATCAGGGCAGTACGGCCAGTCGGGTAAGAAGATCCTTTGCCGTAATTGTATTGGCGCATGCATTAGAGGATGGCGCGTATTTAACCGAAAGGGACCAGGGATTGTTTGCTTTAGGAAATTGTATCGGCTACCGAGAACAGTTGAAGTTTTGTGCCTCTTTGGCCGGTTCGCAACCGCCATTGTATGCTGCCAAATCGTGCCATTACTAACACATGCATGTACAAGCAGACTGGCAAAATAACGGAGGCCCAAAACAAGGAATTGAAATGTTCCCGCCTTGGGTGACAACTGGGCTGTTTATTTAATTGGAATTGCACGCAACGATGCAAAGTTCCAACGGAATAGTATAAATAGTTCCGAAAATAACTTTCTGCCTGGTCGAACTATTTCTATTCGCGAAACTTTGGCTCCAGGGGTCGCATAAAATCGGCATCATGCGGCTTTTTTTCTGTTCTTTGGTTGTAAATTTACGAGATCCGCCCATAAAATAAAGCTCACAGGTCTTCTCCAGACATTAGCAGCGTGACGCGAATGATACCATCGGAAATATTTTATACTTTCAGGTTCCAACCCCAAATAGCTTTGTGTGTGTGTGTTTCTGTGTCCGCCTAGAATCCCTTTCAAACCGCAAAGATTTATCAGGGCATCATTGGATGGAACTGAACAACCAAACCAACAAAAAAAAGGAGAAAATTGAACCAACCAACCCATCAAATGCTCAACATCCAAAAGGGCCATCGGTGTGCGGAACGTTCAATCCGGTGAAAGAATGGCTAAATCCGGACAAGAATGACGACCACAACATAAAGCCATCGCACAACGGTATCGACGAAAGCACCGGCGAAGAACCCTTTCGATGCGACCGGATCGGGTTTGGTTACCACAACAGAGGAGACCCGGCCGTTGGTTAGAGATAAAAGCTAAAAACCGGTGCGACGGTGTGCGTTTGGAAGGAATCCCACTTTGAAGGCGATCGGTATTCGGTCCCCGGCACTAACGTTCCAGTTCAAGCTTCAAAGCTCCTGTTCTGTTTCGGCAAAGAATTGTACGATGGCCGCTGGGCCATCGCTTTACCTTTTTGCCATACTTTGAATAAAAATGAACAATCAACGAATAGAATTGGGGCACGTTCGTACGAGATTCATTGCCGGGAGTAAAGTCGGAAGAGGGAGTAGAGGGTACAAGAGTGGACGAATCAGATAATCAGTGGATCATGTGGGCTTATGATACCGAAATAGAAACCATTTGCTCTGTGGTGAACGTGATATGCTCTCGAAGTAATCCAACTTGCTGGTTAAATTTAGTATGAAAGAAATTAATCTTGAATATAGATTGCGTGTGTCTCGAACAAGTGTCTTTACGTTGAAGATTGTCGTATTGAACGTGTATCATAAATCACGACTCGTTATCTGTTTCAAATTCATGTAAAAATGACTCAGCTGTGGCATTCAATTTGTACACCTTGGGAACATCCTGGTATGTCACGTACAGCGCATCTTTTCAGCGATAAGCTTTATGGATGAGTTTACATTTCATGTTCGAGGTAGGTTAAATCAAGAACACTGCGCGAATGCGATAAACGCAGAAACACTTCAACGTCCTTGATTGATGATGGCTATCTACCTCCACAGGCAATACAGGAGTCCATATTGGTTTTCAATTCTCACTATCTTTTTTTCAACACTTGTTGGATGAATCCTTTCTTCAAAATAAAATTCCATAACATGTGTGTGTTAAGAGCAATAACTCTGGTTCTCTATGCATTTATCGTACATTCCAATAAACTCACTACTCGATAGAATTGCCACAAGAAGTCCCAATCGAGAATTACCAATCAACAACTGATCCCGATTAATCCACCACTTAAACCACTCCATTATTGCTCCACACGCTGCCGTCTTGCGATGGCAGTCGCACGAGAGCGACCACTAAACGATTTGTATGCAGTTAGCAGGATCGTCGGGTAAATCCACACCATGCACCATTGTGTCGATCCAATTACTTATCATCAAAACGGAGGCTTAAACACAAACCACACCAAACCGCGTCTAACCCACAGTCGTAAATTCCACTTCCACCAATTGTTTACCGTGGCACAGTTTTACGTGGATGCCTTAGAACGATTGATGACATTGACACAGAAACTGAAATGGCGAGTATCACGCTGCAATGGGCCCCCGGCCTCCCACGCGTGACAATTAATTGTCATCATCTGCATCGCTTTCGGTACAATCTTCACTGATGGCTGTGTGATGCACTAAACCACGAGGCTTTGCTCTTATTATCCTGTCTGTGCCTATTAAACGTACACTGTGGTGAGGAGGAAATTAAGCAGGGAGATAAAATACACAATCTTCCCACACCGTACCCTGTCGGAGAAGGGAGTGACACTTGCCACGCGACACACTAAACACTCGAACACCCGAACGGACGACGACGCACAACTGGCAGCGGTTCACAGTGAACTGACTGCCACGGAAGCGCTCGGAACGCATTTTCCAGCATCACACGCATCGTGAGTTACGCTCTCTCACGGTGCGAGATTCTTCTCCGCCAGTTTGAGTTCTCATCCGATCCGACAATACAAGGGACCGGCATTATGGCTCCCAGTGTTGTCAATTTTGTGCTCCCTATATCGTCCCGAACAGTCCCGTTCGGCCGGTGGTACCCAACCGTCAGACATTTCGTTGTTTGTGTGTAGTGAGTTCGGGCTCCTGGCGTGCCGGACTGACTGCTGTTGCGTCGGAATGCATGGCACTCTTCTCCATTTGTGATTCTGCCTGTTTTTGACACTTGACCCGGTGAAACAGGGATGTAGTTTTGCGTTGAACATTGGCGTGACAGGTGATGGAAAAATGTGAAATTAAACTTGCTCCATTATTAAACAAATGGTTATACAAATGTGAGGATTTTTTTTATAAAAACACAGGTACATTAAATATTTTCTCGTTTTCCCCCAAAGAAGAATATGAATTCAACGTCCTTTAAACGCCTGCAATTATGGAATTCATTTTTATATATTTAACTAAATGTTTAATAGGTATTCTAACCATAGTCATAAGACTTTTTTACCTATTCTAAGCAATATTCTCTTCGTTTCTATTAGTTTGAAAAAGGCCTTCGAAAGTCCTCATTCTTAAAGGTAACAGGCGTTTATCGTTTAAATACATTTGTATAGTCAAATCGGTTAATAATTTATTTTAATGTTGTGAATTAAACTCGCCTTTCTATCAACACCCAACAGTTTAAGTATATATCACCTTTCTGCTTCACTTTAAATGCTTCAAAGATGCTCAACACTATCGACAGGATGCGAAAGAAGGAATTATTCATGAAAGCTTTTGCGGTTAAATGAGTGCACATTTATGCGCGAAGTACGTTGAAAGGTATTGCGCTTCGTTTGATGTAATCTGCTAGCCGTGTCCATCGATGCAATCGATACAGCTACCCTGATTTTTTACCACCTGATAATTATCAGCTGGCCGCAATGATGCAACGGACGTTTTCTTCCGTAAGCGTGGTTTAATACCAAATGCAACGATAATAAAATAAAGAAAAACGATCCCGTGTAATGAACTCAGCGGTGCTTCCCTGACGTTCTTGTACTTGTAAGTGGGAACGCAGAACAGCGGTTTTAATCAAATTCGTCGTCATTTTCACACAGGCACTCGCATAATGTTATAGAGAGCATTTTTATCTCCCTCACTTACTGCTGCCAATGCACGCGAAAAGTTGGTTGGAATTTCAAAAACGATATTAAATTACTTTTGCTCGCAATTTCCTTACGGGAAGCCCATGAATGGAAATTGCAGCACAAATTGTGAGACTTGTAAAGGCAGACAGAGCATCCCGGACGCCTGTTGCCTTGTACCGGGCACAACACATGTACCGACGGAGAGCTCCAGTAGGTCAAGAGTATGTTGATGAAAAATTGTTTCGAAATCAAATGTTAAATATCTGTCGGTTTCAATGCGGCTGCAAAACAACTCGCACAGACGATGAGACGAACAGATGATGATGGTGACGGAAAATTGGCATTCCTTTATTAAGCGTTTATTAAAAATTGTTGTGGATTTCCCGACGACAAGTCTTCGGAAGGGAAAGAAAGCTGAGGTTTCTTTTGTTGAAGTTTCCTCATTCGTACGCTTCATACTTAAGCTTATTTTAATCCACTTGTAGCTTTAAAACATGCCCCAAAACGTGCACAAAAGAGCTTTGCGTGTTAACAACAGGCTCCCATCAAGTCGATAATCTTCCCAAGAACTGTTAAACGGTTGTTCAATTATTGAGCCACTTTGCAAATTCCTAGTGCTTCAAAAGTATCCCTCTTTCTGAGAAATACCCATTCCGTCTTTATTCCCCCATCTCATCCCCTCTTTGAATCACCCTTATCCTACAAATCACCACGCGCGTCACAGTAAACTGTACCACATCGAAATACGCAACGCAAGATGGCAACCAGCGTTGATAAAACTTTCATTAACGAACTTTCCGTTAGTTACGTCACTTCCGGCAGTCCCCATTTGAGGGGACAGTTTTGTTCGCTATACTTACCCGATTGTGAGCTTACCCCGCGGGTTGTTGTTGTTGTGCTGATGGTGGCGTAAAATAAATTATTTATATTTTCTTAAAATACATTTCCAAAAGTGCGCTTGATAAACTTTCCCGCTGGTGGGTATTGTTGGATGGCATATCGCATCCCCAACGCCATTCCGCGATCGCCGTTGCTTTGTTGCATTGGGTTTGATTGTTGCGCATCGCAAGACGAGGCATTTCTTTAAGATGGCCGGGAGTTTCTTTCTTACACCGGCGAAATGTCGCCATTGTTTTGCGTTGTCTGTGTAGCAATGCTTACGGGTGGCAGAGTGAAGCAGAGCATTCCGAAAAAGGCATCCGAACGCCGGCATTCCTCTAAAAAGCTTCCAAAATAAAATACGACCCCCGATGGTGGGTAGAAGTTGCACGCGAAAAACGAAACGTCCCAGACGGTTGAGGATGAAGGGATGGAGACAAAGTAAAAATAACTTCCGGATAAACTTTATCCATCCCGTCCACCGTACAGACGACGCAAATGGACTTGACAAAGTAATGCAGGAAGGAAGCAGCATTTAAGGTAATTCCAAAACAAACTATCATTGGCGTGGCGGTGGTGGCTGACGGAGCAAAGGAATAAACTGGACACTGCACGGTTGTAGTTTGTTTGCCCGATGTGGAGGACAACAAATACTCGTTTGCTTTATTTCTTGTGCCAACTGTTCAGATCATTAGCCACAACGGTTGTCATTGTCATGGGTTAACTTTGGTGGTGGTAGTTTTGTGTAAGAATGTGGTTTTGTAAATGCAACAGATTCGAATACTGGGAAAAAACGAGTTTAAAACCAAGTATTTGCATTCATGATTAGTACCAGCATATACGTTTAAGACAAAGGACACGTTTAAGAAAAAAATACATTACTTCCTATTGCCTAATTCTAAAGGATTGATGTTTACGCCCAAAACGCCTAAAAGTATGCAAACATTTGTTAATTTACAGCTTTATCGTTCTAAGGGGTGTTGAAAACAATCTTTATATTAAATAGAAAACAAAAATAAATAGCAATACATTTCATATAATTCCGCATGTAACTAATTAACACACAAACAATTTCCAGCTGACTAAAATGGTCTCTGTAGTGACAAATGATCACGTACCAAAAATATTCTTCCCCCGAAGCACGTTTCCCTAGCTGTATGCATCATAATTGGCCCAAAAGCCATTAAGTACCGATTCAGATCGGGCCGGTGCATCGGGATTAATTAAACGAAGCCATTTTTCGAGTATGAAATGCATTGGCCCCCCACAAAACACACCAAAGCACATTTCGCTATTTTGAAACAACGAAACTCCCAACAATATGTGGTTATATTGGGGTGTTTTATTTTTCTCTCTTCGTATTCCTTCACTTCGCCGCTTCGAAATGCGTGCAACGGGAACACGCAGTCAGACGTGTTTAATTTTTATCGTTTTGCAACATTAATGCAGTCTAGTCACATGCGCTCGTTAGCTGATACCATTTGAGTGCCGGTCGCCGAAATGCTGCAAATGTGGGAGTAATAAACGCCACTCGTCTCTCTCACACGTTACACTCTCCTCTTTCACTTGCAGCATCCAACATCAAAGTCCAACCGTGTGTGTGTGTGTGTGTGTGTGTGTATTCACGCAAATGCAACTCCACATTCACGTTCATGCGTTTTTAATGCGCAATGGGTCAACGCTGCCAGTGTGAGGTTGGCAATGGAAAGCCGGGCATTAAACATTTATTCATTATCGCAACGTCAACTGAGGTTTGTACGTCCACTTTCGCTCTACTTACTTTAACCTTTTTACTCTCCACTGGTTGTTTGATTGTGGAACTTATTGTATGGGTGAAGTTGTAATTTTGTGTTCACTTTATATTTGCATTCCAACGAACACTTTCTCTTATATTGTCTTAGCAGAATGGAAGCTAACTATTAAATAGTTCAATGCTTTAAAACAAGCCATCCGTCACCTTCTCTTTGTGAACCTTTCTAATATCATCCAGAAGACGAAAGTACGCCCTGTTTTTGGCTGAACATTTAGACAAACAATTTCACATTCCACAATAAACAATGCCGAAACGAATCCTTCCTTCGTTTAAGACAAGCCACATGCAGCCCGAAGCGGCTCGTGTGGTCCCAACCGCACGACGAGCTTGCGGTGCCTCATCAGAAAGATTGAATCGTTTCTTTGCCAGGCTTGGGCACCGGTAAGGACTTTATTTAGAAACTTGCACCAGCTGGCCGGCGGGATGATACGTTGATGAGAGGAAGACAATACCATAGAAAACCCCTGAAATGCATCAGCGTTCGGCTGCATCCCAGCTGCATTGACCCTCCCTCACTAAGACCGAAAGCCGAAACAATTCAACATTCTCATAAAGACCACTTCATGCGAGGAATGCATTCGCCCCGAACGTCGAAGCTTCTAACTCATCAGATGCAGAGCACGGTTTTTGTGGCCAGCCTCAAGAGGATGGCCCTTCGCATCACGGTGAAGAGCGTACCAGATTCTTCAGCGCACTAAGCTAAGTGGAATAGTTGGGTGGAAAAATATTGCTAAACAACTGCCACAAAACAATCCTTGGGGTGTGCAGGCGCAACACAAACGACACGGATGCAACCCCTAGCGTGACCTCGTGGTGGTGCGATTTGAGGAGATGAATTTTGAAGCTCTAGGCAATTCTAGTTTTGTTTCATTTCGAGTAAAAAATGGAAGAAAAGCATTATTATTAAGTTAAGAGCTTTTATAAGATCGATCTATAATAAAAGAAGATCGAGATCAGATTTTCCCAAAAAAAATTAGCTTTTCCCAAAAATCCTTTTATTTATTTCTTTTCGTTAAGAATTTTGTTCTTCTTGTTTATAGCAGCCACTCCTGCCATAATGGAGCGATAGTGGTTATCGACATTCGATCGACGAAATGGAGTTTTAGATAGATAGAAATGATATACTTAGTGACGAATGTCGTGATTTCGGTATTTTTCAACATTGTAGCGAGAAATAAGCAATTCTCGTACAACAAAACTACTCTTTTGTGAGATCGGTTTACAATGGAACACGATCAAGATCAAATCTTCCAAAACATTGAGCTCCAAATGAGCTCCATTGAGCTTCCAAAACAAAAATCTCCAAATGAGATCTAATTCCCATTCTCTATGTCCCGACAAACAAGCATAACTTACATAAAAATGCGAAAAGAAAACCTCGTAAAAACACACACTAAACAGAGGCGCTTTATAATATTTATGAAACTATTTTCATAACTCCATATTTATTACACCTCTTTACAACACCCAAAGAATAAACGAAAAGTGAACATTTTCCTCGCCAAAGCACACCACAAAAGCAGTAATAAACGAACCATATAAATAGTGAAGAAAAAATCCCTAACAAAATTACACCACCCACTTGCGCACACACGGACTGCAGACCCAAAAAAAAGACCCAAAAAGAAAAAGAAAAAGGTGGGATCAAAAGCTTCCCTATTTCTACGTGCCAGTCTGGTTGTGAAGTGGAAGGAAAAAATTAACAAACTAATATAATGAAAATTTATTACACTTCCTGCCCGTGCAATGAAAAGAGGTAATTTGGCCTCCATTACAATAAAAGCAAAGCCACGGATGGCGCCCGGACCTTCTTTTAGCTTTCGAAACTATAACAACAGACAGACAACGATGTGGCTGTTCACCACCCACACTGCACTGAGACGGTATGGTAAGAATGGTATGACAAAAATTACACCACGAAAGCATCATCGTCGGCGAAGGAAAGCCAGTGCTGGAGAGCTGCTGTTGGTTTTAAGATGGAGAAAATGAGATTTCTAAACCATTTTAGTTTTTTTCTATTAGTTGAGTAGCTTTAAAATTCTTTACATTTTCATCACTTGTCAGAGCTAATTGTTGTAATATTTTATTCCAATGCGAATAATGCGTATTATAGTTATTATAGTACAGCCAGCTCATAGTCACAAAGATCCAAATTACTTGCGAATTTCTCTCGTGATTCTTTCCAACTTCCAAACTAAAACTGCACGGCTCACGAGACAAGCGAGCACGTCATTATGTTTCGTCTTGGTTGTTTCGCCTCGGTAGCTCATGCTGGCTTTTTGATTTACGAGCCACCGGGTTGAAACCTGATGGTAAGTCCAACATTTCGCCGTTCGTAGCATCCTTGTTGCTGCGATTTGTTACACTTGACCCCATGACGGTGGCCCATCACATCGCTCATTTTTTGACACCTTGACACAATGCAGCCGGAATCCATCTTCTTGGGTAAGCAAAACTCAACCTATGTAATGCTGCAATGGATTGAAGCGTTTCTTTCACTTCCCGGAGTAATATTCGTTCCTTATTCTTTGATGTTAAGCTACAAACACTTGGGTTTTATCGTGTATAAACTTTACTTTATTACTAGACTTATTTTTTGTTATATTCCGCATTTCCTTAATATCTTCGACTGTGCCAATGACTATAGAATTAATTCTATAAAAAAATCCTTAAAAAAACCTTGTAGTGCTTTTCAATAGTGACTAGTTTTCTATTTTCCCTCTACAATAATTGATAACGATAGGTTCTGAGAATTTTTGGTTTGTGTCTCGGCCCTAAGACGTTATACTACTTAATGTGTCTTGGTTAAATGAATTATAGTGCGATATACTAATGGAAGAAAATATTAAAATAAAACTTAGAAAAAACAATCAAATGAATAATAAACAATTAAAAGTGCTTACCAAAGACTTCGGTTAAAAATTAAAATTGTTGGATGATATCAAGAATAACTTTGAATGAAACCCAGAGTAGACCAAATCGTTCCCAGTAATTTCATCAAAAGCCTGCAAGTAAATTAAAACCACTTCTCTTTGCCAACCATCTGTTTGTCTTCCCTGTAAAAAAACTCACACGACAAAGTTGGAAACTATCATAACGAGGACTAAAAATAAACACCCCAAAACTATCGAACAATCCCTAATGACGTTCAACATGCGACCTAGTGTAACTTCGGGCTATAAACAAGCATTTAACCGGTATGTTCAGGAGTCATATTGTGTAACGTGTGTCAGTAGGATCCACTTCATCGTCGAAACTGTCGCTTCCCAACCGTTCCACACGACACTCGACACGATATCAAAAAGCACTCCAATATTGCAACCATCCCGCGGGCGAATATTCTCATCATCATGCCAACACGGTCAAGCATCATCCAAGCACTACCCCCAGTTAAACTGTTTCCATTTTCCTACCGACATGCCTGAAAGCGCTCGGAATGCAGATATACTTTTACGATTACATCCTACCACGTGTGCCATCGACTGCCAGTTCAAGGAAATACCAACCCCAAATTTCCATTCATCCCTGCACTGCCACAGGTTCTCCGGACTGGAAGGTAGCTTTCGATTGGAAATGTACCGACCATTTGCCTGCCAGCGTTCAATTGGCCCACTGCCCATTTGGGGGTAATTTATTCAATTATGTAGTTTATAATTTCAACCTCACGCCAACCAGCTTCACCTGACCGGCCGTATCCGATGGTACGATGGTGACGATGATGATAATGACGAGAAGATCATCACCCTTGGGCAGAAAATCGACGAACACTAGTGCCGGGCGGTCGAACTATCAAAAGTTAATTGAACAATCCGGCTTGGGAAAGGCGCAGGCGTTTGATGACGTGGTTTCCGTCCGTGTGAAAGTCACTTCCGGTGTCGGGTTTGAGTCGGTTGCCGGTCAAAGCTTCAGAATGGTCCCAACGGGCGAAGAATCGTGTTTGGTTTAGGGTTTTATGGCAAACCTGTTTCGGGAAAGTTTATAATGTTATTATATTACACCGCTTCCGGATAACACAGATCATCAAAATAGTTATTTCATTCGGGAGAGGGAAAAAGGTAAAGTGATTCCACAACGTTACAGTTTTGTAAGGGAACGGATCCTAAATGGGAGAAGTATTTGCAATAAATTATACAAGCTTTAATTACTTTGATACTGACGAGTTTTTTTTGGGAAAGATAATAACATTGAATTCATTTACTAAAATTAAACATTTCATCCATCGACTCGCACAAGTACTTGTAACGAGTTCCGGAGAAATTCGTCCCTCCAACTTCCCAGAACTGGATGCTCTGCACATTCCATCAGTTGAGAGGATTTACAATTCCAAAAACGTTCACCTAATTCTGTCCGCGCCGCTTTGCCTTTCTGTTGCCCCTCGTCCAAACATGCCAGTCCAAATTCCGTCCTTCAACAACTTTCCCAACGCAACACTCCACAATGTCTGACATCAATGATTCAACGCGCTGTTTTTATTGCAAAGCAAAGCACCGCTGGTTCGCCGCAACGATCGAAATCAATCAGCATTTTGACACTGAGAGCGTCTGCTTTACAGCACTTGCCTGTCCTCTTATCCATAGCCATGGGAAGGGAACTCCTGACTCAGAAATTCCAGAATTTGAGTAAAGTTTTCCCTCTTTTTTAGTACCAAATAAACGATTTTTTTGGAAACGAAAGCTGTAAAGTTATTCGTGGTGGAACAGGTTTTTCCACAATGAATCGCTATAATCGTACTGATTTTCCCCAATTCTAGTAGGTCACTGTTTACATGCAACGCGGCAAAACTGAGTTTCTAAAACTGATCGCAACTCGGGCTTTGGGTTAGTTTGCATTGACTTCACCGAATCCGTTCCCATGAGCACAAGCTTCACAGAAGGAAATACAACATCCTGTAGAGGGGGCTGAGTTCACAAAGTTTGTAAACTACCCACGAAAGCGATTATGGAAGCATGTTTCTGATGAGATGGGCATTGGAGCCGGCAAGAGATTACCACGAAACCTCAAACCACAGAATGTTTGCCGTATCGATTGTCTGCAACTTCGTTCCGTCTAAATTAACCGAATGAAAGGTCAACTCAAGCGGAAAGCTGTCTAATTTTGGACCGAATTACTACGCAAACGTTTCACAAAATATATACCACAGTCAGCAATAAAAATTCCCAACGTTTCATTCAACGTGTCAGAATGCAAATACCTGAACAGATTGAAAAACGGTCAAAAGTGTTCGGTCAAAGTAACGGTCAAATGTAAAATCAGATCGAGTGTTATTTTTTTTTCTTTTTGAAGGCAAAGCAAACTTACCTTTCCCGAGTGCGAACGGAACGTACACTTTATGCAAATATTTCATGCAATGGCGAAACGATACATTTCGCCCCATGTGGTCATTCGCGTTCTTGTTTTACTGGGCATCGCTTTGGCCATAAACGGGGGAGAGATTTTTGTCATGCCCGCATCACACTCTTTTATCAACACTTTACGCTACACGGTCACATGTGAGCGAAAAACGAATTCTCACAGTTTGCAACCTGCCAGCACTTGACACTTATTTACCAACACTCGGCCCAGCCAAAAACGTATCGCTGCACGCCCCGTTAGAATTTTTGGTGAATGTGTTTTTCAAACGCCAGACTAGCGCAGTTCCATGCACGTCCCTTCCCGGGGACTATCTGACAGATGAACAATGAAATTCAAGCTGATTGCTGACTTCTGTTTCGATTTGTGTGTTATGTATCTGTTTTTTTATGCTCACAGTTTGTGTCATGCTTGCTGATGCTTTTTGATTGTCTGCAATACGCATGACGTACGATATCAAGTAGCTGGTACTTGGTTCGAAGAATAAAACCAAACACATTGCATGGGAAATGATGTTTGATTTTTGTCGTTGGCGTATTGCAGACATTCCATGTGGGAGACATAAATGGCCTAGTAGGAAATTGGAATGGCATGCAAACAAAACTGTTTGTGCAAGAAAATGTTTGCTTCTGGGTGCGACTTCTGAAGCACTTCTGGCGAACAGGCGCTTTTTGGCAAATGATTTTTAGTGAAGCACCAGGCGTCTCCATCGTAATACACCAGGCGCCTCCATCGGTAAACTACCGGGCGTCTCCATCGGAATATGATTATTTCTGTAAAGTAATATTTAAAAAAAGCTATAATTATGTGTGGTGTTGCATTTTGTTCGAGCTTTTCGCATTTTAGCCATTCAACCTCACTACAGGTGAAAAGCAACGGCTTTAATCTAATGTGGAAAGGTAACGCTTAACATAATCCTTCTGGGACCGTTACGCCAACTCGACACGTTTGCTGGCAACAATAAATGAAAACGACCATCCACACGTCTTACCGCTGTACTAATCGTTACCTGTTTCCCACACGCAACGACCACCAATGCACCAGACACATTCAATAAATGCCCAAACTTAATCTCGGTCTATTAACACGTAACCCTGTCAATGAGATCTGCTGCCAGCACGTTCGGAAGTTTGTTTTGCCGACTGTGGCAGAAAGTTCCTTCCTTTCCCAAAATGACGCCTTGTTGTTTTGTAACATCACATTGCGGAATGTGTGTAAAGACTGTACGGGCCATCTTTTCTAACCTTTTATTTTGACGGTGGTGAAATGTTAATTTTTCTGCGTACAAGCCATTTTCCACCTGAACCATTGGAGGAGGTTACGTGCCTTGAGTTGATTATACTGATACTTCTTCGGCTCTAAATGAGCTAACATTCCGAGGTACAAAATACTTTTTTTTAGCAAGGCTCCAATTTTGTCACAGTTTTATTTCAGACATCAGTGCTTCCGTCTAAAAGCAATATATTTATTAAAATACGCATCAGTAGCACTGCCATGGCAGGGAAATGATATCGGCTTGAATTGTTTATCACGTTTTCCGTGGCAGTTTCGATCCGGGCACGAGTAAAAAGTTCCCTGCTTCCTGTATCTTTGCACAAGAGCAACGACACTCTATCGCGCGCGCTGCATGAATATTTCAATTAATTATGCATGTCTGAGACCCCGATGCTGAGCTATTTCTGTGGCTCTCCGTTAAAGCCAGCTCGGAAAGCCCTTTAGGGTGTGCTTGCATTCCCCGTGGAACAGGGCATGGCAGTGAAAAACGGTGGAGCCAAAAAAAGAAAGAAAAAGCTTCACCACGGAAAGCATACCGACAATGCATATGCAATATTCATCATTTAAATGCATATCACGTGCAACGGTGCTGTGCTGTCTTGCTTTTAGTGCATCTGCACGCTACAAAAACGAAGAGGGAGAGGGTGAATGAGAGAGAGACAGCAAAAATGAAAGTGCTCACCTGCTCCCCTGTCGGATGGGTGCACTAACGAAACAAAAAAAACAGATCCAACTCAACGCAATGATGGCTGGGAGTGTCGATTCGAAAGTCAAATGAGCAAGATAAGGCAGGAAGAATTAATGAATGTATTGCATATTTCACACGAACCCAAAACGCAGATTCAATAATGCGATGTATCAGAAACGAACTTGCCTCACAAAGCTCACACAGTTGATAGGATTATCAAATCTACGCACCTTTCATACGGGTAACCAGAATTTTTGGTATTTTAAAAATTAATTGAAAGCTTTTCACTTTTATCTTCACAAAGCTATTTCTCTCAGTTTTTATGTTAAACATAACCATGGTTTATATTTTCAAGATTATTTCATCCCATAAATAGCAACACACTTGCTTTAATACTCAATAGCAGTGAGTACCGAATCAAACAAAGCGTACATGAAAATCAGCGAATGAACCAATCCACCAGCAATCCATTAAATTAATCAACATGCTGTAAAATATATGTACCACCTGTGTTAATATGTTTGATGTTGCGATGTTTCTTCTTCCTCGTTTTTCTGTCGTGTCGAATGTAACATTTAACCGCATTGCGAGCAGGTCAATTAAGATAATTATTTTGCAAAGTGGAAACGGCGAGCTTCATTATAAAACAAAAAATACTTCAGCTTCTATTTATCATGCAGATACGGTTAATCATCGTTAGCTATAATATCGATGGTTGTAGCAAATAAAAACGTTTCATTGCTTTTTTTTATCCATTATTTACTGCCTCAATGATTCATGCTACAAAACAAACTCACTTGTTGGCTATAGATAAAATATGTATCCTGGTCATGGCACCAAAAAAAAGTTCTTTATGGAAACATTCCCATGGCTGTTGGATGACTTTTGAAGTGTTACTTATTAGCACAGAAAAATCTAGTGAAAACTACCACATTAAGTTGCAACTCTCAACTCCATTACGAATTTCTCTTGTGATAAAGTGCTGGTATTGTGAGGAAAATTGCAAACAAAGCGGCTCTGGTTCCTAACCGGTTCGTTAAGACTTGTATAAATGATTAATTTATCGTGTCCAATTTGCTTGGGTAGTTGCCGGACCCGCAGGTAGTTAGACCGGGGATCTGTGTCCCCACCCCGCAACTTAGATTGAAACTTATTAACAGCTGGTTCCGCGTGGACGGTTGGGACAAGAATGCAAAGTCCATTCGGCTCGAGTCTCATCAGAGTAGAACTCCGTACGAGTCCGCTCCGTGGACACATACACATCTTTTGGAGCACAATGTCTACGATGGCCTTATAATTGAAATATATGGCAATGGTCTGGTCGTTGTGTGCGGCTGGTAAGGCATTCCGCCAGTCCGGACGGTGACTATAACGAGCTCGTTCTATGTGGCGTTGCAGTATGCAGGAAACGCCAACTCCAACCCAAAGAGTGAAGGCTTCATTTCGTGACGAGGCATCCAGTGTTATAGGAACTAAAAGTGTTCCCCAGCTGCAGCGTTTGATTGTGTCATACGGAAAGGTTGCCAGGTCTAGACGATTGCGAGAGGCGTACGGCATAACTTTAGCATACCACCTGCAAGTGCATTCAATCGAAGGAAAATTACACCCCAGTGGGAAACGGGCAATCGATGGCAATGTCGAGCGTTTGATCAGAACAGCATGAAGGAATGCATCGCTGCATCATCTCAATCGCAAACGGCGATGCAGCCTGCAGCCAATCGCTTTTTCAGCTCACTGCAATCTCAATGTAAATTACGCTTTGTGCTGCATTGCGATCGATGCATAACTCAAGAATGTAATGAAGTAGGTACCGCCCCAATCGATGCGAAATGTTACAATAGCTGGCTCGCAAAGCATTTAGGTGTTGAATTTGTGCTGAATATATTGCTATATGATTTATCTGCCATAACAAATGCCATTCCCCAAGGAATACGAAGTAGCAGATTCTTAAATGATTAATTCCAACGGTAATTATCTTCCCGTTCACATTTACCCTTTACGATTGAGAGAAGAAGAAAAAAGAATGATAAACCAGTTCAAGCAAATTTGTGCTCACGCCCCGAAATGTAAACTTTACTCAATCTCATGCTTGAATTTCTCTTTCATTTTTGTTTAATTGCTTCCGAATGTGGAAAACAACAAAAAAGCGAAAAACACCCAAACATCATAAACCCACACAGGGAAAATATCCCAGGGCTTTATCGTCTGCATTTTACGGCAACATTAATTTTATGCGCTCTTTTATTTATGCTTCAACCCATTTCACCCTTCCGCGAAACCCTTTAGTACGTTTATCCTCTTCCAGTGCAAATATGGCACCGATCGGAATCGGGATCAAGCATTAAAAGTGGTAAAAAGCTTCTCGAGCTGTAAAATACATTTGGTAGGAGAAGGGGAAGGGGCGGGGGAATGAGGGGAGAGATCTTCCACACACTCCACGCGAAAAAGGGGTTCCCCAAAGCATGCCCAAAACCGGTGCAGGTATTTATTCGTACTGTTCTTGCTTAACTTTTTGGCAAATGGTAAAGATTTTTCACGAAACACGGTTGAGTGAAAGCCAACTTTTACAAGGATGTGGGAAGCGCGACGCGAAAGCTCCATTATTCTTACGTGCGTTCATGGAAGGTAGACACATCGAAATCTTAGCGGCCGGTAGGAGCAAATGTTGCCCTCCCGTGCATGTTTTTATGCATGCTACATGGGACGATGATTTTTATCGTTTAAGCGTGGAGTCGAAAAGGGCGATGCTGGGTGGTTTAGGGAATCAGAACTGAAGCAAACCACAATCCAACGTGGTCGGGAGTGATGTTGTTGGGAAATCCGTTTTTCCTGGTATGAAGACGTTTTATTTATGCGCTCTCTTAACCATTAAAAAACACTGTCAGTTCAATCCATTGAACCACCATATGGGTCGTCGTAATCATTCGTTAGTATTCATATGTTATATTTATATTAGACATTTTTATTATGTTATGCGTCTTGAAATGCTTTTTTATCTCTATTATAACTATAGAATATCTATTCCCATTGCCCATTTAAAAAAAGAGTATTAAATTAGCGTAACAAAAATATAATATCGTAAAGCAAATTGCATATCATTAGGGGTAAATCAAATCCTTCTGTTTCAACTAATATATGATTTAAATTACACATTGCATATCTTCAGGCTTAAATTCGCTAGACGAATCGAATATTGCGTTGCAAGATGTATCATTGGATTGATAATAACATTTTTTTATGGAATGCATTTATGATTAAAATTCACATAACAATTCTTCTGCTATTCTGACAAATTCTTCTTCGAAAGCAATATTAATTACATTTTTTTTACTTTTGTTAAAATTTTTGTACAACTGGGAATAAGAATAGCGTCTTTCACTCAACACCACTAAAGGAAGAACTTTAAAGTATCCTATCTACACTTATCATACCTTTCATCGCTATCTATATATCCTTTCAAGAACGCCTCGACTCATCTCGACCTATCGCCAAGGAAGCAAAACTTTTGTCCATGCATCATGAAGCACCTTCCATTGCCACGGGCACCTTCGTGCTGTACATGTGCATGGACGGCTCCTTCAACACAATGTATCATAACTTTGAAGGGTGATAAAAACAACAAACGGTACACTATGAAAAATGGATCATCATCGCAATAAATATCACTTCTTTTGCGACAGCGACAGCAACTGTGAGGAAAGTAATCGACGTCGTGGAAAAGAAAGGATGTGGATTGCACCCTTACACACACAGGCACACAAAAACGCGGCTTAATTGCACATCAACTTTGCAGGGACAGTTTGGGTGGGCCCCCTCATCCGCTTTTATGTTACTTTCTGTCAGCTTTCGATGAGCCCGTCCAAAGCAAGTGCAGTGACAGGATGATAAATAATATTTTCACCCATCTTCGTTATGACGTTCGAAATTGATTGAAAGTATAAACTCGTTAGTTGGTGGTGTTGAATTAAAAAAAAAAATATTCAGACGCACACACTGCCTAACGTTGATAAGCCGAATGGAAGCCAATAAAAGAGTGAAGGTGAAAAATCGATTTAAAAAATGCACGGATGGTGGTTTTATGGGAGTGTGAAAAAACTGATTGAAATTGCCTTAGTGTGCATGGTAGTGAAAAGTAAAATGGTGATTATAAGTGGAATAAATGAGCCCAACCACAGTGTCATAAGATCGGTGTAATTTGCATCGAACGTAATTACCAACATTTGAGCGTTTGATGATCGTTTACGTGCTGAACTTTCATTCATTGATTAAATATTAACCTGTTGTCAATTGAAGCTTTTTTTAAAATGGATATCTCACGCGAAATGTACCCACAAATTTTCCAATTTCTAAAGTTTTCCGGTTGACAAATCATCATTTGTACGGCGCGTCCATTATTGACGGTCCGATGACGATGGGTCGCTAATAGAGGACATTGAGTGGCCAAGTCAACGTCAAGTTGCGTAAATGTGCATTATTCAAATCGTGTTGCAACATTAATGCACTTTTGGCATTCCGCATAGCCCGTGGGACACATTTTCTATTTTTCACCGCCGAGGTGAACATTAGCGCACGCACGCATTCCACCGTTCCGTTTGTTGCCCGTTCGTTGGTCAGCTATTATTGCACAAAATGGTTCAACTGCAGCATCCACCCACCACCAGCAGCAGCACACGCAGAAATACCGACGCAATCAGCTCGCTTATGAAATATTTATTCATCATCCAGGTTCCGGGTCATTTTCTGTCATTATGACGATGGCGATGGCAGCTAATGATGATGATGGGTGTCTGCAATGCAATCAAGCATAACTGTCCGCTATACCGTCCCCGGGCACGCGTAGCGGTAGGTTGTTGTTAATTTTGAACAATTTTAATATTTTATTTGTCTCGTGACGAAATGTGCTCCCTGGCAGGCAACTTTGGGGACGGGTGCTATGAAATGAATACAAGGAAGGAAACGTCAGTTTTCAGCCACAAATTGATTAGCGAAAAATGTATCCATCCATTCTCAATTGATTGTGCGCGTCGTGTTATTGCGCTCGGGCGCGTTTCAGGTAGATTTCCCCCAGGAAGGGCCCCAAACCAAATTCGGAAGGTGTACTGTCACACTTTTCAAAACCAGTTACCGTGTGATGCGTTATGACAAATACGAAACAAACAAAATGGACAAAAATAAAATGAAGAAAGAAAGGGTTCAATGGAACGTGGCGGGAGCTGATTATCAATGCAAATCCAATTAAATTAATACGTTATGCGGTCGGTATAGTTGGTCATAATACAATTTAATCAAAAAACGTTATTAAAACTACATCGTGCTAAAGTTCCATTACAGTTAATTGGCAATTAAATTGTTATGCTTTATGGGGATTTTTTTTGACGTTTTTAAAGCGTATGATCGAATGATTTAACTTGAAACAATAAGTGACAGCTAAAACATTTCACGTTCAAGCATTAGTGACACACAGATTGCATAACTTCAGGCTCTATCTACATTAAAATGAATTGTGTCTATTAATACTCAGCAAAGGAACATAATGAAACAGGAGAATTGCTATCAATTATTGTAACTGGGGAAAAAAACATCTTCTCCATTTCTGTTCTAAACGTTTCTTTTCCCACCTGTACCATGCTGCTAAGCATGCTTATAATCCTTCTGCATAGTACATTATTATGCAACATTAGCAATGCAGCCGGCCATTATATCCTGCTCGATTTCCTCGACACTCAACTCCCCATACACGGGCCCCCATTATGTTGAGCTTGCACTTTAATCCAGCAGCAACATACCACGCACGCAAGCCAGCCACAATCATCGACATTGAATGTACCGAACGAGATGTGAATCTCGCTCCAGTTCATCTTTACCTTCCCGTCCGCAAATGGGATTACAAGAAGAAAGCGTCCAGCTATAGTGTAGCTAGTGGCGATAAACCCAGCACGTACCGTTGCAGTCGCTTCCGTTCGCCACGGTTCGCCGAAGTGTATTTTCATGTGGTCAAGCAAAACTGCAACAAGACACCACTGAACCGTACCCCACAGCGCTCGTCGGTGGTTCCGTACTATTCTTTTATCTTCTCACCCACTCTCCTAACAGAACATGACGCTTTGCGAGCGTGGACGAGACTGACCACCTACCACGAAATGGGATAAACATAAGCCAACATATTTCACTTAGCATCAACACACAAAAAAGTTAATGAAATGTCTGCACCTGGAGAGCGCTCCGGCATAAATTTGGACCTACCGGGCGAATCGGTTTCAAGCCTGCTTGATGCGAGCTGTTTCTAGTGTACTTTCACCGGATGGGATGTTCAAGAGGAATTTCCCGATCTTTCCCACCCTATGAGGTGTTTTTTTTTCTTATTTTGCGTGTACCGCAAACATTTGCAACACTGGCCAACATATGGCACAGCCACAGACAGACTCGAACTCACCCGAAGTACTCGAGGACATATCATAGATGCGAGAAGTGTCAGGCGGAATAGTAACCCGCCGGCATCATGTTGTACGATTATTTATTGTGTAATATTTTCATATTTACCCTTCCCATTACTTGCTCTGCTGGATGTTTCGGTCGTCCTTTTTCATCTGTTTTTGTTTACACCTCTTCTGTGTCCTTCCTTGTTGCACAGGACTTCCCATTGCACGATTGGAAAGCGAGCACGAGTGTCGTAAATGGGTTTATTGTGGTCTTTTCCAATCCATATCCTTTATGAGCACTACACCTGTCCGTACCTGTATCAGGATATTTGGTAAAGGGTAGTTCCCGATCCCATATCCTGCACTCCCACGATGGCGTATCCCCCTTTTCGGTGGCAGAGTGGCAAACAGTGCAAAGTGTGTTCCGTAAATATGCACAACTCTTGCCATATTCTGGCAGACTGCTACTGAGGCACACATACAGTGGGGATTTTCACCTTGCAGACGTGTTGTCTGTCCTTCTTTTCTATGATCATAAAAATTGTACTTTCAGCACTCTTTGGCACCAGAAACACACGTCGTACCTCATCGTACCTATCGATACAAGTTCTCGCAACAAGTTTTCCTTTCAACAACCCATATCTCGTATCTCTGCTCCACGGACCACTACCCGCTACTCTTCCCACCCACCCAATAAGATAGATCTGTCTTCTAACCAACTTTTAATGTTGTTTACCTCCATCGGTTGCCCATAAATTGCCGTTACGAACGTCATTCGCCTTTTCCGATACTTGCCCCAACCCGGACCACTCCACCATTCAGTTCTTGCGGTGTTTGCGATATGTAAAATTGGATTTCTCTTATCTCATTCTCCGTACTCCGGTGCCGTATGCAACCGAACCTCGAGGGTTATATGCAACCCGCAGAACAGATGAAGTACAACATCGTCGGTGTACAGAATTTGATCCTTTCGTGGTTGGCGAAGCGCTAAACGAATTTTCGGTCCCGGGCGTAGTGCCGTAATTGGAAGTCGTAAAGTCGTGGTGCATTTCGATGCAATTTAATTTGCCCTTCCTTCCCAGCTTGGCATCCGGCCCGCATCTTCTCACATTGGTAGATGATGAAATAATTTAGAAATTATTGCACGATTGCAGCATTTGCTTGTATGTGTAAAGATGGGAGAAAAAACTACAATTGGAGATGTGGGTCTAGTGTAAATATGATTGCTTCGTTCAAGAGTGAGCAAAGAACGACACAGCTTCGTTGGTGTATTATGTACGCTATGGAATGTGTACTATTCCAATATCTTGCCTGTAAATTCTTTGCTCGCTCAGAACATCAAGACTTCAAAGCACAGAATAATCTGGATCCATTTTGATTACTGTCTTGATTTCTCAATGATCTAACTGAACCGCTTCTGTCGGTTCTGTTAAAGTTCAAACGGGTTTCAAGTGAGAAAAAAACCTTTTTGTATTAAGGATTGCATACTTTCAGGCACTTCTTACGAGTTTTTGAAAAGAGAGTCAGAACATTAAAACTTTTTAATTTTATTTTTAACCAGCTTACAGCTTAACATTTATCTTACTTTACGAGATAACTCGATGAACATACTTTTAAAGAAATTTCTACACACTCCACAACTTATATCGATAAATACAAACGACAAAGCACCAGTTATCGATGCTACGCGCTAATCATGTTGTTGACAGATCGGAGGAAAACAAAAAAAATCATCGTTCGTACTTCTTCCGCTCGATTTGTGCCTTTCCGATTGGTGGACAAAGTCAACCAAGAAAAGATTCAAAAAAGGCACACAAAAGCAGATCGTTCGAATCCATGCTGAAGCAATGGCAAGCGCCTTCAATGTCGTTATCGGAAATGTACATCAACGGATCGTCGCTGTCTGTGTGGTTGTGTCTGACTTTTGAACTTTTCGTTTCTAAAACCCAGTATCCGCAATCATCCAAACATCCGATGTCGCACAACAATCGAAAAGAAGCACGACGCCGACAGCAAACTGTGGCGCGGTTAAGCAAAGCATCGATCAATAACTTTTTCCTTCGTGTAAAGGTTCTTTCTACCCACCAGCGATGTTGACGGCGAGCGGGCACTTCCTGCACCCTTCCAGGGGACAATAGGTTGGAGAACATGGAGAACAAACCTCGGTACGACAATGGTGGGACCTGGTTTGGAAAATTCAAAACTTTTCCCACCCAACTTTTCGCTCCCCATTTCCCCGGGCATCCATTTTTAACGACGTGCAGATTTCAAAGATCACAATCTTTCCGCCGGAATTGGAGTTAAATTTAGAACCAAGCATGTACCACGCATGAACAAAGGTGGATGAGGTTGGAGAAAAAGGGAGGATAGCGAGCAAAAGGAAAACTTCCGCCCATAGTTCGGACGTGGACCATCGAAGGAGGTGGAGTTTTTCCTTTTACGACCTTTTACCACACTTTAATTCCCGGAACTCCCGATACACACCGAAATGGCAGACACCCGGCAAATCGAACGTTATGATGCAGGAAGTTGAAGTTGTTGATGTCATGGTAAACGGAAATTTAAAAAATCGCTCTGCGAAAAATCGGAGGAATTGGGAACACTGGATACGGGCTGCAATAAAATAGGACTACAGGATTCGTGACCTTATTTTAGGCCATAAATATTTTCATGGCGTGTTGTAATAGTCGAAAAGTCGAATAAAAAGAAATGATTGCCATCAAAGAAAAAAGTGCTGACTATTTGGAGTATGTTGCCTACCTTTAGGCGCATAGAACCAATCAATAAATCAGCGATAAACTTCATTCACAGTTCGTTGCACATTGCTGCAGGAAAAGGATTCCAATGAAACGTATTCTATTAAACATTCTAACATCAAATTAAATATAATTTGTTCTAAACTAGATTTCTAATCTTCTGCTCGTTCAAATATGGATATCACAGAGTGCCCGAGCACGTTATCTACTAGCACCAGTGCAATGACCACTTTCACACTCGCAGACTATCCCTGACGCCGCTACCGTCAACGGAAAGTTTAAATTCCTACAAAAACACACCGCCGGGCACAACGTTCCCCCACGGCTCAGCACTGGCACACTGTCTCGTATCGATAGCGGATTTAATTTGTACACCAACCGAAAAGTTTCACATTGAGCTTGGCATGTGGCCACTTCTTGTCTGCTGACCTGGAATGTCCACGGTAACTTACTCTCTTGTGGCACAACCGAACGAAGGAAAGATATCTGCACGAAAAGAGCGCTAAGAAACCACAGGTAATGGAGCAGTTTGTACAACTCTTCGTTCCCATTTTTATTCGCATGCCTGCCGAAAGGTCAGCAATGTTGGGAGGAGAGATAGTTTTTGGCAAATTCTATCAGTATTAACTATCTCCTGACTACCTTGCAGCACCGACGTGACAGTAACAAATGGGAACCGAACATGCTTGTGTGTTTTGTTTTACGTTTCTCATGCCAGTGAGAGATTTACGTTTGCCGAACGGATTGAAAACTAACACACGAAAAATAAAACATGGCCTGTGTTTCTAACTATGGTTTGGAAAAGTTCCAAACAGTTAAAGCCAAAATAAATTTCTAAACAAACAATACTGTGCAAACTATTCAAATGAAATCATCCGGCCGGCGAAATGCAATGAAACGCTATTATTCCAGTGCAAGTAGCACGCATGATAGAACACCGGTAGAATGGTAGCAATGCAACACTAGATTTATTACAGCACTTTCAGCCATCGGCCATATACAGGGCGAAGGAAAAATCACCAAAATCGCATAACCATAAATAAAACCAACTGAGCGAACCGAAAACAAATCCCACCAACATCGCTCAATCGTTTCGATACTGAATACTGCACCAAAGTGCATCCATCAGCAAATCGGTGGGTGGGGATTGAAGAATAAGAAGAAAAAAAACAATAGCAAACACCACAACAAAGCGTACCGCCATTCATTCATTCTAATGCATTTGTCGCGAACGCTGAACGCGAAGTTTAAAATGGCGTATACACAAATATACTGCCCAAAACCCGGACGGTCCATTCGGTCGGATCGTAACCGTCCGTCATTTAGCTCATTCTTTCTGTGGCAAAATGTTGGCAAACAAAAAAATCATTGCCTACTCCCACATCAGCGTGGGAGATAAAGCGTGACAGAACGAAAAACAGCAACATTTAATTACCAATTCGAAGGAAATAAAAAGCTTCCGGGTATTTGCACTTAATTGGGCTATTTTCTTTCCATGGAAACTGCTCTGTTTATGGCACTCGCAACAGGAGATGTGCATCAGTATGATGGTGCCGCCGATACGGTCGGATGGAGTCGAGAAAATCGATTACGGCAACTGTGTGTGTGTGTGTTTAAAACCCGAACAACGGCATAAAGGAATGTTTCTTCAATTTCCTCGGTCACATTGCCAAGATGCACACCGGTGTGTTAGGTTGTTCGGGGAATGGTACGGATTGTTTTGCCATTTGTTGTCCCTTTCTGCTTCTATCCCTTTGATAAATGCTCTGTGGTCATGTTGTGTGCTTGTTGTTTTTTCTTCCTTTCTTCTATGCCTCTATTCTAATGGACGTCCACTTCCGTCCCATGGGTAGAAAGAGGAATATTTCGAGCTGGGATTTGTGTAGTTTTGCTGTGGAATTTGAAAGCAAATAGATGGAAGCGGGAATGCGTTTGAAAATTTCTAATTAATGGTATGCTGGGCTGGCAGTAGCACAATAACCACACAGTACACTTCAAATGGGTTGGAAAGATAAATGTAGTTACATTGTTACAAGGTGGAAAAACATGACATCTACAAAATATGTAACAGAGCTCGCGTTTGCGGAGGAAAACTGATAGTCATTCCTAATAACTGACTCATTCTCACATAGTTTCCTTTTCGATTCGAATAGACTGACAAAAACCCATAATTGGTATACAATTTGCATAGATGTAGGCGTTTTATAAAACCGCCTGAAACTATGCTATATTTAAGAAATTATATGCTTGTTACATTAAAATATAGTTTTAGCGCTTGTTTCATATAAGCTATATTCTAATTCAAATCAATTTCCACACAATTCCGCTGTCCTCCGCGAAACCACACGCCGCCAGACAAATCTGTACCTTCCTTCGCAATCCCACAACGTAAATAATCGACACATCTCATGAACCTTTCATTATACCAGTTAATTAATTATCCCACTACGATAGTGGAACAATTAATCTACCAGCAAGATTAATGCACGCCCGATATAAATGAGCCCCGTATCTATACCCTTAACATGGCTGACACGGTATCATCAGACCTCTTGTAATATTTTTCCCATGAAAATCCTCCCACGACATAGCGAGAGCGTGGGCCGTATATTCACCACCCGTGTCCGCTACACCGGATAATTAGTCTCATTCGTTTGGAGGGAAAGTTATCGAATTCCTCCGAATAGATCTACTTTTGGGCAAAGGCAAACAACCGTCTAATCGGATGTAGCTACGGTAGGAAAAATCTCCCTTCGTACGTTTAGTAAATGAGTTCCTATGAAAGACACTTAAATTCCTACAACCTACCAGAACCTACTGTAACAAGAAGCGTTTGGGTTGATATGTTGCTAACTAAACGAGTCCCACCAAGCAAGTGGAACATTAATTCAATTTAGAAGGATAAAATCACAAGAACTGGACCAAAAAAAAAATGCACCTAAGAGTTGGATACGAATTGATTCTTCCTTTTGCCTACTTGCCGACAACGTCGACCACAGCAGAATGTCAACCAAATTTGCTCTAATTTGAGAACGAGGCAATTGAATTACTGCCACTTTACGGAACGTAAGATTCGTAAGGATATTCCACAAACCCTCCCAGAAGAAAAAAAAACCCAAAAAGAACATATCAAATGTTCGAGTGGTACATCCGTGGCTCGTGCTCAAGGCTTTAAGAGACCGTACGGATGCACATATGTGACGGCACTCGGTGGCAACAGACAGTCGAGCCAGTGTGCACCGGTGGATGCACCGTGCACGATCTTGGCATTAGTTTAGCCTTTGGTCCGCCCCGGGGTCGAGTTAATTCTATTAGACATCAACAGCAACATGCAGCTGCGGCAGCATATTTTCAACTTTTCGCCCTAATTTGTGCCACTAGAAAAGATCCTCCAAAGAATGGTGGTAGGGAATGGAGAGCTCCCTCGTTCTTTTCGTCATCCATTCACCTCTCCGTGTACTTGGGGATCACTCCAGCTAAGCTACGGGATACGGGTGAGAGGATTCACTATCAAAGTACCAAAACCTGAAGCCGCCTGAAACCTCGCGTACGTGACCAGAAAGCATAAAAGCGTCTCCCTGACGTACCGAAGGGTGCTCATGCATGTGTCCGTGTGTCAGTAGAAGTTCTGGTATTGCATGGGAATATTTTCACTGCAAAATCCTACCCACGATCGTTTAACCCTTTTATCATGTATCTCTCTCGCTCTCTTTCTCTAGACCCCCTCATTCGATCCATGGGGAATTCTCCCCTATTTGCAGGATATTTGATAGTCCCCGACAGGAATGTGTTATGGCGCCCAACCGCCGCGCCTCGCTGTTCAGATAGAAATTTGTTGCAAATCCGGAACGTCCAATTTCCGGCAACATGATGCTCGCCCGTCTCGAAAAAAGGGGTTGATGTATGTGTATTTCGCTTATCCTCCGTCACTGACGTATGACCTGCAGCTACCACAGCCGATGTCAACTTCTTCAGGTCACTCGCGCACGATTGCAAGGCCTTGATTTAGCTGCCTTCCTGTCGTGCGGATGAGTGACTTGCTGTCTCTGCTCCGAGTGACTTGCGACACTGACACCTATACGATGTGTCCTTGAATGAAAAAAAAAATCAACACACATAATATGACGAACATTTTTATGTATGTCTTCCCTTATCTAACAAATTGCTGAAGCCTCTAGGCGATGGGTTAGAATTCTTCATCCGGTGTAGTCATTTGATGCTTGTTAAACTTTCAAACTATGTTTTTACGCTCCAAAGAACGCCAGAGGGGAGGATGCATTTAACAAATTAGAAACAGAGTGCTCACGCCGGGATGAATTCTTAATGATTTGAACTAGTTCGACGAAAAGAGTGTCATAATTGACCGTATAACTCTGTCACTTTTTGCGAGTAGTTTGAGGAAAGTTAAATTTTATGGACATAAAATGGTCACCGGTTGCAAAACTATCTTCCAAACATTTTATCAGACATTAAATAATTTAAACGAGTTCATTATTTACTTTTTCCTATACTCGTAAAAATTCTCAGCGTTAGTGCATATGTACCATACACCCAAGTCTCCCAAGTTTACGAGCGTTATTGCAACTGTTTGCAGCGGTCGACTTTTCCTGCATTTCCTGCAATGGGTTTCCCTTTATCGTTCGTTACATTGCATACAATCGAAGACAACTTTCCCGACATAATATTCATGTTTTTCGCTGAACTTTTGCTGAAGCGGCGGAATATCGTATCCGTTTCCCAGCTGTGGATCGTGCATACGCGCACACGAAGGAACTAACGCGAGAGAGAGAGCGAAAAGATGGAGATGAAATATGTTTCAGCAAACAGGAATAATATTTTTCCCCGACCGGGAAACTTCTAACCCGGAAGGTGGTTGATGTGCTAACAGATGCTTGGGGATTTGAAACCGTTTACTGGATTCGTTGCACTTTGGATGAGGTACGGGAGGAAAAAAAAATCCGAAAGCTAAAAACTAACAGGTAAGCGGAGAAAACTTTTCCCATGAGTGTACATTAATGTGGTGTAGTAAATTCGATATCCAAACGTGTGTATATGTGTACAATTAATTCTTTTTCTTTCGTTTTGCTTCATTTCCATACCAATGAGTTTTTACTTTAAGGAAATTAAATAAAAAGTTTCGCTTTCCCTTTCTGTTCCATGCATTCTTTCTCTACACGAAAGAACAATTAAAAGATGTATCGCAATTACATTGGCTCGTTGATTTTAAACAGCATTAAATAAACAAAGCACAGCCACGATAAGAGCGTCCCACAAAAGAAGAGGGCTTCTATTTTTAATTCACCGAGCGCACCGAACCATTCCCACCAAGATAATATTCTTTTGCTCATCAACAGACGGGCCACCATCCTCACAGACACATACACGTAATGGCATAAATCTACTTACAAAGCCACACGTTGATGAGCTGCGGGCAAGTGTACGTGAGAGTTCCTTGCCACTCTGAAGGGAACGAGAACACTTCCTCCAGGGAAAAACTCGGACAGACGAACGTTGTTTTGGGGAGCAGAGAGAGCAAAAAAAAAATACCCCCCACTCTTAAAGTAAATTTATGATTTTATGCCGCACGCGAACAGAATTCTATTTCACCCAGCAAAGAAGGATGTCCTCACTCGAAACGAGTGCTTAAAGCAAAACCCCGTACACATGGCACGGTGATGATACTCGATGCGCCATCCGGCAGCATCCCCGTTACAATAGCTGGAGCTTATGCGGAAAGGTTGGCTAATGCATAATGCCTTCACGGACCCGATGCGCATCTGACGGAGAAGAACGCGAAATGCAAATGAGGGCAGGCTATCAACGGGCAAACCCGAAAATGAGCTTAATGTTTTGTAAGCGTTTTTGCATCTTTTGTACTTTGATTAGGCTCGGTATGCACCGCACGGTCGGTTCACTGTACACGGTACGTGCGCTTGAAATAATGAAATCAATCCTTATTACAACTGGATGGGTTTTTTGTCTCGGATATATGGCAGACAATGAGTAAACAATTTACGAGTGGCTACACTGACGAAAGAATAGCTTCATAGATGAAAGGAAGTGTTAAAAAACAGTCAAGAGTCATGCGAAATGCATAACTTTAGGAGGTTAAAAAATATTAACTAACTGTTTAAGCTACAAACTTGCTCTCACTAACGTAAACTTAGCAAAATCAAATTGAAAACTTTCTCCAACCAATACGAGCACTTATTCCATGCTAATATCCCCTATTTTTATGACGTCTTGTCTAATACTCCTAAAAGTATGCAATTCTGTTGACATATTTACTTTTTTATAATGAAACTTACATTTTAAATGGTTCCTTCCATGAAATTTTCAAAACTATCGAATTATTTTTGTTCGTGTATCAAAGGAAGTAATTTTCTGTTCCGATAAAACCACAACTTGCAGATCTTGTGATATATTTTGCTTTTATTTATATCCGTGGAACAATTTTTGCCCCTGCGATTTTCATGTTTGTTCGCGCGTTAACATTTCTCCTGGCATTCTGCTACTCCTCAACTCCTCCTACCACCATCAAACCACCCAAACGCGCAGTGGAAAGGATATTCAAATAGCTCCCGAAAATACACATCACATGTACCGAATTTTGGGGCCCGTGATTGATGACACGAAATGCAAGGCCGATTGTTCGTCAGCATCAGCACGACAGGGCGAAAAGTGCCAGTAACGAGAACTCACAACAGCGGTCCACTTTCCCATGTGGGAGAACATATCGGGAAAATGGGATCCTTTTAGCTTCTTGCGCCTGTTTGTGTGAGTTGTTCACACATCTCGCTTTCGCTTTGTTGCGTCTCGTTCTCTCCAACGAGGAATGCTGTTACCTCGAACTATGCAAATGACTTTGCATATCAATTTTTTGACTATTCTTCAAATGCATTTGTGATGACATCAGCACCGTCCCGATGGTGCTTGCACTCTGGCTGCACCTTTTGCCAGTCAGCCAGTCAGTCAGAAACACCCCGTTCACACCCGTTCACAGAGCAGGAAAAATCAAGCCGGAAAAGCTCCGTTTTTCGTTTCCACTGGCGTAGCAGGCCGTGTGGCTCGTTGCCATCACAATGCAAACTCAGCGGGTAGGCAACACATAAATCTTGCATCATTCAAAAACGGTGCATCGCATTCATGCATCGGTGGTCTTTTTTACGGTGTTGTGTGTACTTCGGCGGGCACCCGGTTGAACAATGCTGGCGCAATTCGGGTTTTCCCGTACTTCTCCATCACGCTGGTTTTTACCCGCACAGAAAAAAAACACACGTTCAGGTGCCATGTGTAGAGAGTTGTTTTTATGTTTATGTTCTCTTTTTCTTAGAAAATGTTTTGCTTTTCCTTCGTTCACCGCGGAACTTGTGGGTGAGCTCTAACAAAACTTTACCTTTTGGCTGGGCGGTGGGGGGAAAAAACCTCTTCCATGTGAATGGAAGATCATTGAAATTATGAAACCCAGTCCAGTGGGAGGGTAAGATGCGATTTGAATTCGGCACACGTGACTTTCTGCTTGACATTCGATCCGTTTCCTTCCTTCCTGTGCTTTTGGAAGCTTTTTTTTTGGTGGCAGCAGGTTTTTAATTTCACCTTTTGTGTAAAGCTGGTTTGTTGTGTTTAACCTTTTGCTGCACTTTTTTGTTAAAGTGTGACTGTAACGTACAATATTTAGCGATCTATTTATTATCATTAAAGTTCCGTGTAGGACGTTATTGCAACTGCAGTAGTATAGAAGTCTGTCACTAAATTAAATATAAATTGGCTGGAAAATCCCTGGAATTTCTTAAATGCCTCACACCGCTCCAGCGACCTCTTGCTTCCACGAAGATCATTTAATTATTTCTGCCTATTTAATCTTTCAATTTTCTCCGCTTCATTCATAAGACCACGACAGCGTGGTACAGGAGAGCAAGAGAAGGAGAAAAAAATGAGAGATTAGCGAAATTAATTGCCTGCTTAGTTGCGGTATGCCTTTGCCTTCCCTTACTGGACGACAAAATCGCTCATTTCAATCTGCGTGGCATGTGAAAATGTTAGATTTTTTCTACATTCCTATTTTATCTTCTAAGAGCAATTGCATTACTCAAACTGTGGGGAAAGAGAGAGAGCGCGCGATGGAACGTAAATGGCAAGATCGAGCAATGGATGGGACAAAAACGCTTCCACCACCAAACAAACCACCGGACAAGTCAATGACATCGATGACGGGTTTTTTTTTCATTCCTCTCTTTATCAACTCCGTTCCGTTTCGGTCGACAAATCCAATCAGCAGTACAAGATTAATTAGTGACAGCTACTTGAGCCGATCCGGTCAGCCACGAACGGCCGCAGCCCTAGACGAAAAAGCTTCCCACCGAAGCGTCAATTAATTGCAAAACCAGTCGATAGTCAATCTCAGTCCTAACGCCGGAAACCGAATGTGGTTTTGCAGCTCAATAGTGGTGGTGTCGATTGTAATTTTCCACCGCTGGACAAAGGCCATTGTGCGGTCAGTGTACAATCAATCATGATCATGCTTAGTAGCAAATGGCTGTCTACGTGGAGTAGTGGGCAAATTTCTTTCACTTGTTGTAATTATCTGTTAGAATGTATCTTACGAACTTGACTACTAAAAAGCAGATGAATTGGTCAATTAGTGGGAGTACATCAAACACTACTCGAGAAATGCTGTTAATGGAAATGTTAGAAAAGTTTCGAAATAAAATTAAAACGAGTCGTAGGACTTGAATTTTACAGAATTCGAATTGGCTCTTTTGAGTTTTGTTCCGAAAAAATGTGTTAACGCATGAAACACCATGCGTCTCCATCTGAATAGGAGTTTTCCGCTTTCCTTTCTTCTTTCCTCGCTTTTATTAATTTTTTTTATCCTTTTTTTTCCTTTATTCATTATTTAATTTTGCTTTTATTTACAAATGCTTTAAAAAATAGAAAAACATCTTGCATTAAAAACTGTTATTATAAACACAACTTTCGTGTTTTAATGAAACAAGCATCCTTCCTTTTCCTGGTAATAATTACCTTTTCAAAGTTGATGCAGCAAGCAAATTACACCTGTGAAGAACCATTCCATCCACCAACTAAAAGCCATTTATCCCGTTTTTCACTCCACATCACATTTACGCAAATTTTACGCCATCGTTCACCCGCTGCAATTAGCCGTACCGTCGTGACGGGTTTTCCCCACTGATGAAGGAAACGTTGCAATTTTCCCGCGCACCACACCTGCTCGATGCAATGCTAATTAAATCAAAATGTTAAAGTTATCATCGTCCGGTTCCTTCCGACCCGTCTGTTGGCCAGTTTGAAAGTACCGCTGCGGTGTCTGGTTCGGACGTTTCAGAAAGGAATGCTTTTAAGCGTCGCAAAGCTTAGCCTGCAAAGGTGGACCCATTCTCACTAGGGGTTTACCTATTGTGAGACATCGAAAAAGAAAAAAAACCAACTGCAAACCCCATTTCGTCCCATTTCGTCCTTTTGCAGTGAAAATTTTGCCGGTGGATGGTAAAAGCAAACACGACGACTGCGGGACGACTTTTCCTCGCGAGATAGCGACAGGTTTTCCCATCTGATTTGCGCTGTGCTTTTTTTGTTGGGGTGAGCGATAACCAGGTTCAATGTACTGAAAACCTCGACTTTCCATTTATCTTTCCCCCGCCACCATAACTTTGCCACCCGCTTCGTTGGTTTATGGTTTTATGCGTGGCTCACTGACCGGAGTGCGGATTTTTGAATTGAACCGGTGCGTTCCTGTTGAACAAAGCCACAAACCACCGTGGGGCACTGTGGGTTACATCCAGCGCAAATTATCCCTCCCCAAATGAAGCCAAGGTGCGAGACGTCTGTTTATCAAAGGACGAATACCTAACGCGCCTACAAAAGTGCGAACAAATGGTAAACTTTCAATGGAGCAGAGGAATTTGTCGATTGAACTGCCGGCTGGCTCGGATGCGGAACCATTTTGCAACACCCAGTCACCTATGGACGGGGGGAGGGGGAAGCGGAACGGTAAACATGGCGCATAATTTACCTTCACCGACGAATTATGTAGGCAGGCATTGTGTTTATCCGAGCGCACCAGACACTGTTAACACAAGGATTATCGCCGAACGATGGTCCCTAATGGCTTCGGGGCCTTTTGGGATCGAATCGAATTTTTCGTGCGGACCATCGGTACGTTGCTAATGTTGCGGTGTGCTTTTATTGAATCGACACTTATTCCTGCAGGACTTCGTTTACAGCGGTCTATAATTAAGCTTAGTGCACCGGTTGCCGAATGACACTAAAAAGTAAGGTTAGTGAATAAAGAGCATAAAAGATATAAAACTGAACAGCTGTAATTTCAAAATCGATCAGACAACATCTATCTTAGTCACACTAAGAAGTGAATAAGAATAAGAGTTTGAACAGTTATTGAAGAAATCATCTAAGTATTAGAAAAAAGTGCCTAAAAGTATGCAAAACGCATTACAATTACCTTCTAAAGTTAAAACCTCATGTTTTTCTTCCATTTCTTGTCTATTACGATGCTCCTTTCGTTACTATGACATAGCAAAAATTATTTAAAGAACAAACACTTCCAGCAATCTCCCTTACCGGAAGCGAACAAACACGAAACTGGTGAAACCTACGCAGAAGGATGCAATCGCAATCGTTCTGGTAGCACGTTTTGTCCCAAGTAATCGAGCACTTCAAACCGGCGGTGTAAGAGCGCAAAACCGAAAGATTTAATTTCAACACACCCACACGCACCGGTATGCGCAACGGAATGGTAAAGCACGAACCGAAATCAATACACGGCCGCCTTTAAAAAAAAAAACGGAAATGGATTCGTTAACGGACACTCGAAACCGATCTGCTCGTGAATACGCGCGCTCGTGCTGAATGTTGACTGTTTTTGGTTGTGATTTTACTTTTTCTTTGATATTGCTACGAGGTTCGATAGCGCACTGTAATGGTTTACGTCGCATTGCGTGACGCGCAATGCATGCTAATGATGGTTAATCTTCAAAATCATTCGGTTGTCTTCAAAAGTCCCAGGAAGAACATGCTCTTTGTAGGGAAAAATGCCAAAAAGCCGAACAAAAGAAAATATACTTTAAAGGACATAGGTAAAGACAGGACCTTTAAATGTATATTTTAAACAGCATCATCAGTAGCTTGCACAACCATCAAAGCGGAAGCTGATGACCACCGTACAAAACCACCGCATTGGTCTTCCCATTCCCAGCACCAGCGTGTCCGTTTAAACCGTCCGTCAATTAATTAGAGGTTGGAATTGATGTGACCATATTACCGTCATTATCGAGTGCACTCGAAACCGGCACGGATGTAAAATGTGTGCGATGGAGGTACCTAATGCGTGATTTCAATCGCAACCCGTAGCCAGTGCTGCACACATTCAGGACGTGACCAACAATGCAAACTGCAACAAAACGGGGGTTGCGACTATTCAACCATGCAGATGGTCTGGTGTGTTGTGCAAACATTCAATAAACTAATCGCATTGATGGGTCGCGTGTGTTTAGTTTAGTGGGAAAAAATCTTCTTGTTATTGGTAGGTATTATGAAGCTATATTTTTAATAATGAAATTACCGATTTATTGAAATTTATCGGTTGAAAAATGTTACACTGAGTGGAAACAAATGGGTAATTAAGATTTATGTTTGCATTCAAACATGAGTACGTACTATAAAATAAGGTCACGCCGGAGGTGTTTCGATTCCACAACTGTGGTGTATATAACCATTTAAATTAAAAATAAAACAAATCCTTCAAAAGCCCCAAATTACCACTACAACGATGTCTACTAACATGTCAGATGTCACCGCGTCAGAGCGATCTGTCAAATATTTCCCTCCACCTGTCATTTCTGTTTACAACACTAAACTTGCAACACAAATCAAACACGCAATTATCCTGTCACTCTTTCATGCCATATCAATTATTAACTGCCACCATAAAACGGACCACGGCACCTTCTGGACTTTATTGACTTATATTTCCTGCCTATTTGTTCTCTTTGCTGGTCGTTTCGAAAACATCAAATGATATGAAAAAAGTGTGTTTAATGATCTTAAAATACATTTCTTTACAAAAAAGGAGTTGGAAAGAAAAAAAAAAGTATACCAAACACCTACATGCAGTTGCTGGAAGTTTTGTGTTCCGGATGGTTTCGAAACTTTTGCGAACCATTGAAAAACATTCCGAACGTGGATCGGTTATGTTTGTGGTTCGACCTTTTTTGTCTGCGATCGTACACCAACACAACACCATCCACTAAAATCGATCGACGATTCATCGTACACTCGTAAAACGCTCATCCGGTGTTGCATGAAAGTGGGATTTTATTTCCGCTAAAACGTTTTGCTTGAACCGGAAATTAAAACAATAAACAGCATCCAACGATTTCTAACCCGAACCCGTTCGATGCATGTTGTTTTTTTTTATTACTCTCACAGAAAGGAAGGTCCGAAAGGAAGGTTCCGGAATAAAAAGGGATCGATACATAAAACGAAAGGGAAGTTTTTTATTTATCTTTCTTTTCCCACCACCAACTGAGACCGTGTATCGCAAAGTAGGAAGAATCGAACACGCTCATCAATCAATATGCCCTCCAATAACACTGACTGCCATCCAGTGCCCTGCTGACTTATAGCCCCATTCGGTCGTTTAATGAGAGATGAAAGTGTGTTAGTTATGGAAGTTCTTCCATTCTGGGAAGTGTACCCATAAACAGCAATTATACCGCATCTCACTGTGCAAAACCCCAAAGAGCGACTTTACTTTTCGGGAAATGAATAATGCACACTCGCCGTGAAGTGGAAAACGTGGCAAGGAGTTTATGTTCCACGAATTTAGTTACCTTTCGACGATAAACCTTCGTTAAAAGGTGAGAGAATGGCGTACCATTCCTTCGCCAGTACAAATGAGTTCTTATTTTCGTTCTCATTTTCTTTCCTCAGTACAAAAATGTCTTCCCTGGCGTAATCTTCCTCCAACGGTACGATAACTCTAGCCAAACAAAACGTTCAGCAGCTTCTACAAGGGGCAAACGTCTTAAACATAACTCATATTGCAAGTCGTTCCATTTTTTCACTTTAATCTAAGAAAATTATCATAACCGTACATCATCATGTTGGATAGTTTCTCGTACTGATTCTGAACGCTCTCAACCGGCTGGCCTTTCGCGTTTACAAGTAGTAGTACTAGTAGACACTAGTGTGGAATAATTTATAACTTCTTAACTATTTCAACAACATGAGGCTGCTTTTAGCTTTATGTTTCTGCAGGTAAAGACAGAATTGAAATAAAAATAATAGTCTTAGTGATTTATACGGTCCACCTTCATTGGCAAATTCTTAAAGAAAAAAGTTAAAATTGTTTTTATACTTATTTACATAAAACAGATTCTTTAGTAATAAATTTATTTCAAACCAATTCATTTTCCAAATGACAACAAAAAAGGATTATTATATAAGCCCAAAATAAATCTCGAAATGGAGGCGCCTGGTATAAATTAATACCTGTTCCTGAACCTACAATCATATACCACGTGCGGGTTAAACCTTAAATTTATTAATTTCTATTTGCAACACAATACCAGCGTCCGAAATTTACTGTTTCACCCTTTGATCAAACAATTGTGCCCCGAGTTGTGCACAAAAATCACGATCAAATGGCAAATATTGATTCTTTGGAAATAAATATCCCGCCGGGAAAACTCCCACCCTCCTCCCAGTGCCAGGGTACTGAGCCAAATTAATTGCATTCGAATCCTACTATACGCAGTGCATACGGGCTGCACGTGCGCTCACTATTATTTGCGCTTGTGTTCGATGTTTATCGAACGACCGTCAAAAAAAGCGCATCGAAATGGTGACCATCAAACCGGATACACTGACGGGCAATGTAGCACTTTTGAACTGCGAACAAATGGGGAGAAAAAAAAGGAAAGCACCGAAAGAGATGCACTGGAGGTTAGGAAAAAGAAAAATGAAATGGAAAATTTTATTCCACAATGAAGAGTGGGAAAAATGTTGCTGCAATTCCACGCACCATTGCATGTTACACCGACGGCTTATCCGCTTATTATGTGATTTGAGGGTGGAAATTTTTACGACCCACCCATTCCGATGTATTACACGTACAAAAACCGCCCTCCGAAACAAAACTTGTGACCCGTGTGCACGAGGTGAATAACCCCCGGACAGAAAAAGATCGATTGAGTTTGAGGAAGTGTTCCCTACATTGCTCCAAATTTACAAGATTTATTATTTACCGAGGAACGATCTTCACAAACTAAGAATATTAAATTTTAAATAGTCTTGGATGTAGAATATTCATACAACATAATAACATAATAACGTGTAGTTTATGGAGTAATGATGCTGAGAAATAAATGGTTATTTAGTTAATTAGTGTTGTGAAGATCGTTAAAAAACCTTGCGACATCATAATTATCCAAACTCGTGTTTCTAAAAAGACCGCAGCCGGTAGGATTCGAACCTACGCTCCCAGAGGGAATCTGATTTCGAGTCAGACGCCTTAACCACTCGGCCACGACTGCTCCACACAACCCGGGGCTTCAAGCGTATATAGTATCAAAATAACAGACCGGTGCAGTTTAAAAATACACTGTGACATCGCCCAAGGGATGTGATGTAATAATTATGACCCACCACAAGGTGGATCTCTGTGAAAAGAAAATATTTCCTCTATTTTTGCCATGTTCATCGATTGCGTATATACTCAACTGACCTTGTTTTCACTTTTGACCTATTTTTAGTATCGGACCGAAATTTAACCTTTATGTTTTCTGTAGTGACATTACACTTACCCAGCTAGTTTGAATTTCATCCGATAAGTGCCTTAACCCCAAAACAAACCGATCACCGGATCCAAATCCTTTCCCTTCCACATCGTCTCTGGAGGGAGGTGCGTTAAGTGGATGTTTGCGAAACCCACCATAACCCGTTTCCCGTGCTTGTACTTATCGTTTAAATTCTTCACTTTATGCGATACCAACGAAGCAAATGGGAGGTAAAATCAGCATCCGTCAGCAAAAGCCATCCTGGAGTACCTTGGTAAAATATACGGAATAAAATATTTAAACTTACTCACCGGTAGCGTCTGGAACTGCTGCTGTAGTAGGCCTCTGCTCATCTCGTTCCCGGTGTGACCAACGTCTGGCCGAAAGTGGCGTCCAAAATGTTCACTACCTTCTTGTTGGATGGTTTGCTGAGCAAGGAATTTTCTCCACCGCCAGAATATTCAATGCCGACCAACCAAACCTGATTCCTGGAAGACGAAGCCGTAACCGTATTTGTTGTGGCGAGTAACCAACGGGTGCACATGGAACGAACGTTAGAAGTACCGAACGGTGCTGTACCGGTTGTTTGAGTTGTTGCATAAATACAAACGGAGAACCCCGACGTCAATATTTGCGCAAAGCCTCTGGCCCAAAACCTTAAGCCGTCGAGATACTGGAAGTTTCCGTTCGGACAAAGCTTCTAGCTGAGCACGAAATAAACGGCTGTTTGTAAATACACGCATACAGGCGCTTGTCCATTACGCACTAAATGATTACAACTAGTACTCGACCAAATAGCTCACTCCGGTAAGCTGAACGTTCGGGCTACGGGAGCACAGAAGAACACAGCTCTAGTTACAACGATTATGGCTTACACTCCGAACACGGTACATCAAGAGTTTGAGTTGAAAGAGCATAATTTTGGTCAATTTAAATTAGTCCCATGTTTCATACACCTATTAGTGAGTTGCAATAATTTACTATAACCGATGCTATAAATGTATGAGTAATTCAATTTAGAACTATGTGTTTTTTTTACCACACCATAATGATCATCTTGTTATCTTTCACATTATTGCTCATACTTCCACGAATCAAACTAACAGACCAAAAAGCTGTTGACTGGTGCGGTCATGAATTCCTAACAAGCTCACGGTAACACTGTCGCCCGCCCGGGAAGTCCACGAAATCGTCTGTGCATCAATAATTTAATTAAATGCGTATATTTGATGTTAATGCGATATCATCTAGTTCCTGGTACCGCGACGCGCATTATCAGCATACCTAGTCGAAAGTAACTCGCTTCAAAGTGTACATCAAAAGAGTCCTATTTTTTCATTTGAATATTCAAAATACATATGAAATCACAACATGTTTTCACTCGAAATTTACTTTTTTTTTTATTTATATATAAAATTATACATACTTACTGTACTTAATGTACGATGTTGGTACAAATTAGCAAAGTAATTCATACACACTTATTATAGCACTCCTCATGTCAAAAAATTTACCATATACGTCCGATTCCTGATCACTACTAATTTATGTACAATTGATGTTTGGAGCAAAACCTCTACTCTTAGAAAAAAGAAAGACTTATTATGTACTAGCAAAAAAAGGGTGATCGGATTCAGTAGAGGAACTTGCATGACTGCCTGCTTTGTTTTCGCTTTCTGTATATGATAACTAATATCCGCCCCGTGTGGTGATGGTTGTTATCGTAATGTTTAAAACTAATTCCTGGCTTGAATATTATCTCCCCACTCTTTATCTTTAAGCGCCTTTCACGCTCCATCCTTTGTGGAACGGTAACCTTCCTTTCAGTCATCGTTAATCAAGCGGATACGCACATTCCTACCGAACAACCGTCTGTTTTGATACTCGTTTAATGCCTTCTCCGCGTCCTGATGGTTCTGGAAGCGTACCATAGCCTCCCCGGTGGGTTGTCCGTTGTCCAAGAACCGTCGCCGTATATTCTCCAGCGGTAGATTAAACTCCTGGAAGAAGTTCCGCACATCTTCCACCGATGTTTTGTAGGCCAGGTTTAGCAAACCCACGGTAGAGGTACGGTACGGTCCACAACCAACACCTTGATTCTTCTCCGGATCATCATTCCGCTCGTCGCCATTATTCCCATTGCCATTGTTGTTCTGCAGATGGTCCGGCAGCCAGTATGATGGTTGTAGGCCCTGTGCGATCGCATTGAAGCGGGACATCAGATCCGCCACCTGGCCCCGATCAAGATGGCTCGCGAACACTTTCCGGCGGCCAAGGTTCTGTGATGATTTCGATTCGGCATGGTGGGCTTCACTCGGTGATCCAAACTCTACCAAACATTCACCCGTACGACCACCCCGCTCGTTGTGTACGAGTAGTACGTTTTTCGCCAGGAACCCATCGTTGCCGAAGAACGCATACACGTCCTCTTCGTACACGTTGAAGTCAACGTTCCGGAGCAACAGCCAGTTGGTACGCTGGAACATCTCACTGTTATCTACGATGGCATTGCCACCGAACCGGTTCTGAGGTTTGCGCGGATCGCGTGAATTACCCTGTCGGTTATTAGGATTATTGTTGTTGTTCATGGTGTTATTGTTGAAGTTACTATTGCTATCGTCTCCATTGTCGCCAGATTCATCGTCACGATGTAGACGAGGATCACGATTGTTCCAAGAGCTATTCGTATCCGAGTTAGCTCCCCCATCGCCATCTAACCGTCGCTGTGAGTCCATCATATTTACCACCGGAGCGTTATTGTCAGCCGGCTCATCCCAATTCCTTTCAACCGAACCCCACCTAGTGCTCTGCTTGCTATTGTTACGGCTCTGCCGGATATTATTGCAATCGCCGTTGGAATTGTTACCATTTGCAGAATCTGAATCACCGTTGTTCATCGGTACATTGTTATGGTCAGGCTGCTCGCTAGTGTTCTCCTGCTCGGACGAGTTTCCGTTCTCAGCACCCGGATTCTCATACTCATTCTTCGCTACCTCATAGTCAATCTCCTCACATGCCCTTACCACTACCTTCTTGTTGCCGATGAAATGTCGATGTATTTGGTTCCACGCTTCCTTGGCATCTTCCTGCCGGTGGAACTTTACATACCCATCCATCTGCTTTGGTGTGTAATGGTTTCTTACGATCAACACTTCGAGGACTGTAAAATCGGAAAACATCTTCATGATGTCTTGTTCGGTAGTAAAGGACGGTAAATTCCAAACCACCAGCGTGGTCGTCGGTGCCATTGTACCATTGCTAGAAGATTGCTTGCGATGCTCATCATTCCGATAATCGTCACCCATAGGATGTCTCGAGTCGTCTTGGCTCATGTTCCAGGGATTTACCGTACGTGCATCTCGCCATCCCTGCGGGTCCTGCGAAGGTTTATCATTACCCGGTCGGTACGAGTCGATTGCAGATTCGAAATCTTGATCCGTAATAGACTCTATCCGAATGCGCGTCCGACGCATTATCGTACCATCGCGCAATAGTGCAGCCTTTTTGCCTTCCTTCTGCAGGAATTGAATAAAAGCAATGCCCGTACGTCTGCCGTGTTGATCGTTAATCATCTTAATACCTTGCGTCGATATCATGTGAGATTTGAAGAACCGACGAATTTCACCATACCCCGTAGGTTGTTCAAAGTTCGACAGCTTGACGGCAAAATCGCTCGTAGTCGGACCGTTGTTTGTTTTGTGAGTGTTTGTGTACACACTGTCTGGCAGTGGAGATGTGTTGCGGAACGGACCGCCTTGCCCGAACCCACCGTTCATACCATTCCCAAACGTGTTTGGTGATACTTTGCCACTAACCTTCGAGAAATGGGTTGGCTGATTTGTCCCGAGTCGAGAGCGTCCACCTTCCACCATGCCACCGGGCATGGTGTGAAGTCCATAAATTGGTTCCGTCGTTTGATTCATTCCTGGATACATATTATTTATCGGATTGTGCCCTTGCTGCTGACCATTGAAATCCGACTCGTTCCGGTCGGAGAAACGAGACATACGGTTCGAACGACCACTGTTCGATGCGTCATATCGATCGCGACTGTTGCTATCGCGGCTTCTACGATCACGCGAACGCGAACGACTCCTCTGGCGCGTTCGGCCGAACCGATCGCGGCTCGGACTACGACTGCGACTGTTTCTCGAACGGTTCCGACTATACTCGCGGCTAGAACTACGCGACCAGCGGTTGTTACGATCTCGCGAAGAAGATCGACTGCGTCCATCCCTTTTGTGTCTTCGATCACGCGACGTCGAGCGACTCCGACGACGACCTTCCCGATCGCGGGAAGACGACCGGCTGCCTCTCCTATACGAACGGTCTCGTGAACTGGAACGGCTGCGACTCGAACGTTCTTTTTTCAAAAATTTCCACGGTGTCGGATCATCCACAACGATCGGACGCGGTACGTCGTTGACAATCGGTCCCTTCAAACTCGCACCATTCAACGCCGATAGCCATCCGGAGAGTGCACCATTGGCGGTCGATGGAGTTCCTGCTCCGGCTAACGGAGAAACAACACCGGCTTCGACAGTTTGCGAACCATCGGATGAAAGAAAGGATAGGCCGGGTATTTCGTTGTAAGCAGATCCTTGGCCTAGCAGTGGACTCAAAGATGCAACCGTGGCGACGGCTGTGGTCGAAGCTGCCGTCGGAGCAGCAGTTGCATTATTTTGCTGTTTTACGTTTGCCTTCGCCAAAAATCCAGCCAACGATATTACCGGCGGTTGCGGTTGTTGCGCGACAGTGGATGTACGCGTAATTCCTCCTGCTAATGTATTACCAGCCAGCGGCACGTTTAACTGCGATAAACTTGCTACCGGGGTTACTTTTGGATTTATTCCTGCTTTTAAAGCGGCCGGTACGTTGGACAGATCGCGCGCAGCGTTTGGCACAATGGCCGCCGTTGATGCGGCAGCTTGCTTAAGTTGCATGTAGCTAAGGGCGGCCTTCCGGGCCTGTTCAATCACCTTCTGCATTTCGGCACGGGAAGACAGTAGCAGTGATATTGGTCCATTTTTTATTAAACCTCCATTAAGCGACATTGCTTGCCTTGCATCTTCGTCGGTGCTAAAATTCGTATAAAGAAGAAATAACAAAAAAGAGAAAACATAGAATAATGCATTGGCTAAAGAAGCGATCACATGCTTTCGAACATTGCTGGCGGAAGGAGATATCACAGTTCCAGAATTGCTATAACTAAGTGGATACACGTTCCCACACTTCAAACTCTGTCAAAATTCGATCACAAAAAATACTCGCAGGTTGCATAAAAAAGGAGATTACTTCAAAGAGCTTGAAGATCGATTTCATTGTTTTTAACATACTTACAGCAGTGTAAACCAATCGTTGCCTCTATTCAAAAATGTCCCAAAAACCAAATATTTATCAAATAGTCATCTTTACTTACGAACTGTTGCACAGATGACCTACAAAAATTGATTAATATATTTTAAATTAGATGGACATGAAATAGTCATAAAAAAGATATTCCAAAAAGTAATTATGAACAAGTTTCGATTCATTTATAATGGCTATGTCATCTTTACATTATTCTTTGCAAGGTAATAAATAATTTATTTTATACTAAATAAATTAAATACAATTTGCAATCTGGTTTGTCATTTCTTTCCCAGATCATTCCTTGAATTGTAAGGAACTAGATTGAACACTTAAACATTTGAAGCGGAGTAGAGGATAGAGATTGTCGTTAAGAAAAGAGTGATGAAACTGAGGAATCTATGTTTTGCTTATAAATCATATCCATTTACTTGGCAACAATAAGAAAATATTTGCTTTGTCCCACAATGGAGAATAACTTACCCAACACCAAACTTCAATCGTTACACAAAATAAGCCGCCGGCTATTTTTCACACATTTTTATGAATCAATACAAATGTATAGGAAGACACATGCCTTGCAATCAAATATATGATCTAATTTTACTGTTTTAATCACAAATAATGAATATGACTTCCTCACTACCTTCGTAGCAGGAATATGCCTCATTAGGATCAATTAGCCACTCCCAAATCCGATCCATTTTTGTGTTTTATTTAAAAAACCTAGACACTGGACATAACAAATTCCAAAAGAAGGCCTTATCTTATACCGCACCGGTCACACCGGTACTGGGACAGGCCTGTCTACCTCTGCATATATGACCATGGCAACCCGCAACGGTAACATGCCACGAGCTACTCTATCGCATTGTGCACCAATTGAAATAGAAATGATTAACTTTGCACCACGCACATCGCCGTACCTGATCGGCAAGTGCTCCCTTAAACCTCAAGACCAGGTTCGTGCAGATCAGGAGTGTAAGCGAATCCAGTTTTTTATTGCAGTTTCTTGCACCTCTTCCTTATAATGTGGCTAATGGTCCGAAACGTGCAGCCGAAACGAACTGCAATGCGACGAACTTGATCGTGAAAGAAAGTAGAAGCATCATCGTCATACTCACTCTCATCCATTCCTTTCCTCTCGCTTCCCCACTCCAATGACATATGTAGCGACACGAGAAAAAATAACGATCCCTAAAAGCGTTGCGCTCGTCAGGTTTTATCGGCAACCACTGAACTTTACACGAAGACGTTTGTATGACACAGTGTGCAAATGGGGGGAAGAAACATACGCACTCTGCAGCTTCTGGATCGTTCGCCGATAGGTGGAGAAAACGGGGAAAACGATTGGAATATGTATGTTTTATTTTCTGCATAGCATAACTGTCTGACCCAACGACACTGTCGGCGTAATCTCAAGCATAACACGATCGACGATTACGCGGTTCGATACGATCTTGCAATAGTAACTTATCCTGCTATTTACACTTCCGACTGGCAACCACCCAAGTGAGTCAGTTCGGGAGGAACATTCGTTTCCCTCTTCTGGTGATATAACCCACCTATAAACACACTCGGGGTTCAACCTAATAACTAGTTTCTCCACTACCAAACACACGACAAGCGGTAGACACGCAGCGAAGGCTATTTTGTGTGTTAAGAAAATAAACTCGTCAACCGGCTTGGAGAAATGGCCAAGCGAATTCGATTGCGATAAGTTATGGTACGCGGTAGTACGATACGATAACGCAAAATATGATTCGCCCACTGCTCCGGGGACGTGGCGTATGACACATCGCATTGCATGTAAAGAAATCTGCTCAGCTCAGTACCAGGGGAAGAATTTTTTTTCGTTGGCTTGTTAAAATTGTGAAATTACTTCACAGGATGATGTATGAGTTGCACAACCGAATAATGATGTCTCGCTTTCTGATGCATCGTGCAATAGTCCGTTGTATAACAAACATTCCGTACCCTGTGCTTCCTGATGTTGGAATGAAGTGATGGGACAAACATTTCCAATGACGGAAATTCCACAAGGAAGATTACAAACCTCCAACAGACCTATGTTGGCTCAATGATAGATGGGAATGCTCCTCAGGCAGAGCCATCAATCTTCAAACTTCAGCTTGTAACTATCCTGAAGCCCTACGTGCCATAATAAAAGGCGTCATCAGAATGTAATATCACCCACCAGCATGCCGAAATGGAAATGTAAATGCTTAACAGTCGAGTAATGTAAACGGAATCAATACAAACCTGAACGCTATAAATGCATCACCAAGCGCACCGCCGACGATATGTACGCCACCATCGGGAATCGACAGACCCTTGAAAAAGGAGCGCACATCGGACGCATTCGCCGCCAAGGGCAGGTTCTGCAGACGAATGATCACACTCATGCTGGCTGTTGTTACTGCCGCTGCTGCTGCTGTTGATACTGTTGCTGCGCGGGAAATAGAGCGAACCGTCAAACAGACCGACGGTAGTATCACCCGCCACCGTACCAGTACAGTGCGCTTCCGGTGTTACTTTTTTCTTTTTCCTTTTCTTTCGATTTCAGAGCCCAACCGTTACGGCCCTGCTGGACAACAACATCAGCACCGCAAATCAAGCAAAATAGGATTTAACGCAAGAAGGCTGACGGGGTTTGATTGATAGCTGATCTTTTGTTTCTTGCGAGAGTTTCTTTTTCAAATTCTTCTCTTTACAGCTCAGCTAAATACAAAGTCTTGACTTGCTGGCGGACTGACTAACTGGTCCTTCCGGCACGTTCACGTTCAACTGTTGATGATGGTGATACCTTCAACAGTGGGTTTTCCTTGTGTGGTGATGATAGAGTTCCGCAGGAAGCAACGATTCCACGAAGATGTCACCAAAGTTCCTACAAAAAAGAAAGAGAAGGATTCGAAATAAAAATATTAATCATAATAAAATATTGATCAGCATACAGACACCGCTGGGGCAAAGATTCGTGTGACATAATAGTCCAGTAAACCGGCGATCAATTAACAAACCAATATGTTTAAAGACATGTACAGAAAACGTTATCATTTTAACATTGTTGCGAACAAACTCCTCGATCGCTAGCGTTAGTGCGTGCGTTTGAATGTGTATGCAGTGATGTTCAAGTGTGCTCATTAATGAGCCAGACGCAGTTCACCCTTTCTTCCTCGTTCGCTTCCACAGCAGAGCCCGATGTAATATAGTTCGGTGATCTGCCGTAGAAGGAACCTGTTTTCCACGCACAAAACTCGCTCTGCGTTGTTAGTTATCGGACATACTGTTTGACTCGCAAAGGAAGGAAGGAAAAGCGGGAGCCAAGTGGTTGGAACGCAAAGTTACTGCGGAGATGGTTTTGTGGGAGAAGAAATAGCTCAACCAATCGGATAAGGATGATTTGAAGAAAATCGCTTTGGAAATGGACTTAGGCTATTTCTTTCAATGCGTTATCAGAAAAATTTTTTTTTTAATTCTATCCAACATTTCAGAACACTCTGTTGGAAATTTTGTCAAATTGATGATCTAGAAAGAAGTATTACACTTTGAAAGGTTATCATATTACTATATGTAACAATAATACTTAATACTATATTTGCAGAAATGCACTCTACGACTCATAAACGCTTTATGTAGGTATAACAATATACAGAACGTGCGTGACTCATCTGGAACCATCAGAAGTACTCGTAATTGGAAGGAACAAAACTACGATAATAAGAAATAAGAGGATACAGCATCGTTTTTGAATTCTTTCTAATGTATGATTAGTAGAAATTGATCCTGAAATTCGTGTTAACTTTGAAACTCAACGGTAATAACCTTTTCAAACCACCCACGATCCACAACATACCTTTACAGTGGAAAACGGCAACGGAACTTCAGCTTTAGGCTGCGCCTTACCAAATGCGCGCCATATGCCTAACGTTGTACCGCAGTATCTGTGCACCGACTTAGGACATGCTACTACTAATCCATCCAAGATCCAGAGAGAAACAAATGCACTCAACTCGCCTCTGTCTCGCTCGTACTTCGCAGTATATACAAACCGCCTGAAACAGCGGAGGGAGTGGAAAAATGTCCCTTTCTCCTGTTTTCACTGATGGGCAAGTCGGAAAATTCGCAACACTATAAAGCGATGCAGCACAAAAAGAAAGACTGTCAGTCGTGATCAGAGAGTAGTGCATCTTTCTTCCTTGTGTGGTGTGCAAGTTTGCTAGGTTCCAGTTTGGACCGGACAAAAAAACGTCATACGTACGAGTGCTGTTAGAAAGTGAAAATGAAACCGCTGAAAGTGAGTTTTCCAATTCTGAACGCCATCTCTTGATATGTTAGAAAACACGAATCGTTCGGATCAAAGTGACATCACTGGAAAGTGTAATGCGAAGAAGGTCAATCTGTATTGCCACAAAAGACAACAGGAACGAGACAAGCGAATGATTTCCGTTTGGAGACAGCTAATGAGCAAAACCAACTGTTACAGATTTTTGTATATTCTTAAGGACATTTTTCACAATTCATTGCGCGTCTTGGTTCGCTCCGTTTTCCATTCAACTTTAGTGAGATTTCTTACAAATATATTTACAAAGCCATCGATTGATGTGCCACAGCGAATAGTGTTAGCTCCGACTTAGCTATCCATTTGTCCCGAATCTGTCGTGGAGTTTGTTGGTGCCGCTGGTCGCAGTTTAGCCGCTTGCTCTAGTATCCGGCTGACTTGTTCCTCCGTTAGTCGTTCATCCGAATCTTCTATCATCAGTTGAATGTGGAGCGGCGAGGAAGGGGGGTCGTTCACCATCATGAGACACTCGTTCTTGGTCAGGTTGAATTCCTTCATCGCCTGCAGAAACTCTACGATGCTGGCTGTCGTTTGCTCCTTGCACGGCGTATCCTCCAGATATTGTACCGTTTCGTACGTGATCGTGGCAAGATTGCGCAATCCATACTTTTTCTTGCTGTTCTTCATATCCTTGAGTGCCGTCATAACCTCGTAGTTCGTGAGAATAGCCGCATTTGGGTTGATGATCTCCATTGGGACTTGTTACTTTAATCTGTTCCGTTCCTGCAGATCATATGTGTTCGTCGGTGCAACGGACACTGTTCCGGAAGTAATACACAACTTGTCGCTGGTGCATTTATCGAAGCTAACAGGGAAACGAATGGCGTGTGATCAGTGAATGCTCTATTTCTAACACATCGAAAGATTTGTTTCTTTGAGGAATACACATATCTAAAGTTTTATCGCATCTATAGACTTTTTCTCTTGGATCTCTCTACCCAAGAATTTGATCCATGTTCTATATCTCTTTATTTTTCAGATGATCCTATATTTAGCATGTATTGCAGCCTTCGTTAGCGTTCACAAATGCGAAGGACTAGAGATAGAACATCCCCACAGCTTCTCTATATTCAAACGAGGCGTAATGCTTGGTGATGTATCGTACAGCTATTCTTCCACGGACATGGGATCACCGGAAAGTGGACGCTACAAGACGGTAACAGTGATCAAGAACATCGCTGTCCCCAAACCGACCAGCACCATGTTTAGTGACCGTTCGGAACACTACTACGATTCGGTTGAGAAAACTTCTTCCACCGGATCAACGCAGAAAAAACGAACACACGTCGAGTATTGGCCGCCGAAGGATGAGAACCACGTGGCCCATCGGCTTAAACTGGAGCAGGACTTCCACAAAGTCAGCAATACCCACCGTCCGAAAGGTAATCATCAGCGCCATCACAGTCATCAAGAGATAGCGGCAACACCCAAAATGACCTACAAACCCGCTGAAATCAAGGAGCAACCGCAGGAAGAACCTCAGCACCCGGTGGATCTGCTAGAGCTGGCTAAATCGGCGGTAAAAACGCTTGCACAAAAGGCAAAGGTCGCTCCGGGTGATAACACCGGCCCCGTAACGTTTCCCTCTGACGCGATGATGATGAAGAAGAAGAATGGGATCGTCAGTGTGGCCAAAGAGTATACCAGTATCCTGACGGCGGATCCAAAGGATCGTCAACCGATCGTGAGCAAGCTGCGGACCAAAGTGGATCCTCCCACGAAGGCTCCCACGTTCCAGATGCCGTACTCGACAACCACATCCAGCGAGGAGGAAGAGATCAAGCTGAAAGATTTCGAACAGTCGGAGTACGTTTTCAACCACAAGACGGGTTCGTTCGAGTTTAGAACCGCTTCGAAAGCACCGAAAGCAGTGCAGGAGTATCTACGCGGCAGTCCCTACGGTTACAGGGAAGAACCAATGCCCTCGAAAGCAGAATCGCCCAACAGCAACACGTACAACAGTCCCTCGGAGTTACTTTTTGCCGAGCTGCATAATGCCGTCGCTACGCGGAACGTTACAATGATCAAGTCGCTTGCCGGTCAGCTGGAGGAAACATTCAACATCGGAAAATTGGACTTTGAATCATTGAAAACCGAAGCGGACCTTGGACGGCGCACGACGGAAGACTTCATGTCGGCGGAAACTACTACTACCGCCAAATCATCCTTCGATTTCGGGTATGGAAATTACGCCGAAACGACTACGATGGTGGACTATCAAGAACCAGTCACCGACGCGATCGTGGCAAGTACGACGATTAAAGCGCCAGTTGTTATGATGATGACCACTACGAAGAAACCGCTTCGCTACATAGCGCCGAAGCTTCGCGGGTTCAAGCGCTTCTCGTCCAAGAGACAGAGTACATAATTCTACCGCTCTGTACCCCAAGGAAACACCAAACGCATTTTAAAGCGAAAGTATTTATTTTTTAAGATAACCAAGATGCGCCACTATACTATAGTTTCCAAGTGTTATGAATTTGGAATTAGCGCAATCGACTTCCAATATCCAACATGTTTGAGTATATGAACGTGATATGCTTTGGGCACTTATTCTCTTGTACGGAGGAAGGCATTCTTATCAATGAATGAAATATTAATAAAAACTTTCCTCTTTCAACGATTCCATCCCATACAACGTTTATCTGGGTTTTGTTTGCATTTTATTTCTCTTGAGAGCGAGTAGGCCGAAAACCTCAACTTTAATCTTCTATCATTTCGGACCACGATCATTATCATATTTTTGTCATTTGGAGAAAGCCATTATTTGTTTTCCTTGTATCATTCATTTCTTACCTCGATCGTACGCGATTCCTTTAGTTTCTATGCGATTAATAACATGTGATATGAAGAACATGACAACAGGAATCCAATACATAAACAAGCAATTAAAAGAATATAAACGAAAAGAAATGATACAAAGGAAAGCTTAATCTTGTAATTAAAACGATCTTGTTTTGTTACAAAAGTTAACAATAGCATTAAAATGTTTTAAAATCTTAAATTTTAATATCCTCTGATCTATGCTTCTAAAAGCTTTTGATACAAAATAGCCATTCGAACTTATTGGATCGGAACGCAATTTGAGCACTGCATGTCAGACTGCTCAGCTATGTGGTTCTACGCACGCGTTAACCTTAACCATGAACGAACACGTTTCAAAGAACGTTGCAAACATCTATTTTTATAAATTGGCGTTAGCAGCGCCTATCTTCACACGCCAGGACCGTGAATCAAATCCCATCCGGACCGTTCCCCCATAATGGGGACTTGACTATCCAGCTAAGTTTAACTAAGGTCTAGTAAGCTATTATATGGCCGGCTTGACCGAATAGGTCATTACGCCAAGCAAGAAGAAGTTTATACACATAGCCGGGAAGGTAGAACATATTCATCATTCACCATGGGTTATACATAAAAATATCGTTATACCCTTATATGGATCACAAAATCCTACGCAATGCCGTATAATCTCTGGCAAGAGCACCAAACAATCACAGGCGCGTGAAGCGTGCTTTAGAAGAGCTCCTGCTCACAATACTTACGTAGCATACTGATTTTCTAATTACTTAGCCTACTTTTCAGATATGCGATTTGTACGCATAACAACGGTGCCAAAGTATGTTCCACCTAGTACTGCCCGTCGTAGGGAAGAAATCTCAGTAAGCACTGCTGGTACGCCTCTTCTGCAGAAAAATGACGTGTAAATGGCGATATAGCATCACCACCGCGCGCACCACTCCTGTTTCTCCGATGGCTTTCCTTCTTATGAATAAGAAATTATTCTTTATTCGGTTTACATATCGACACATGTTTGTTCACCTCAGCGCACACATGGCTTAATTAGGTCTGCTACCTTTCACCGTCTAAAATCTTTCGATTATACAAAGCTGCTGGCCGCTCAATAAATCTACGATTTCACACTTGCACCACACACACACACGCACTTCAAGGACGACTTAAACATGACTAATTCCTGCTATAATCCTCATTCGACTTACCGAAACACTATATTTAATGGCGTTGCCACACACTTTTCTAACGTTTAGCAGTGTTTTTAACTGTACTCTTCGTCTAAAACCACCGTAAAATGCGCTTTTCTGCCCAGCTCAAAGATGGCGACGTCTGAAACGAAAACTCTTTTGTAATTTTGCTTCGCTGCTTCTTCTTCCAGGTACATTTGTTCGCGCTTCGCGCTCGTAAGTTGGCAGCAGTGGCCAATGCGTTACAGCCAAAATGCATACAGAGAAGGTAACGGGCAGTGTGACATTTTTCTGCTCACTTCACCACCGAATGCATTTTATGTTTCTTAAATTTCGAGAAAACAGCAATATTATCTATTCATATATCCGCTACAAATATGTTTGAATAAAAAATATAGTTTTTTTGCTACACAATCTCTTGTAAATTATGGAAATTTGTATTTCAAATTAAATAACGCATCTTTCTATGTATATACCTTGGTTGCAACGCATTTCTTGCGGGGTGAGTTTGTCAACAAAAACCAAAACAGTGGCGCAAAAATGAGCGTTTTTCCCGTGCCGGTAGATAAAATAATACGCGAACCTCAGGATGGGGACGATATCGAGGAATCGTTGCCAGTATTCAAAGTGTTATCCAATAGTAAACTGTTGCAAACATCAATCGAAGTTGTGGACCTTACCCAGGACGATTTTGTGAAGGAATTCAAAAGCTTCCTGAACAACCTAACCGACCAGCGCCGTGATATCGATACCAGAAGATGCAGTACTAAGGCCAAGCACAAAAAGGTGAAACATATCCTGTGCGTGCCAGCCCTCTTGCTGGATCACGTCCGTATACATCAGGATTCATTTATATTCGAACTGTTTCGGTTGAACTTTACGAACATCATGCTATATGGAAAGTTAACGTCCGAAACGTTCAGAGATGATGTTAAGATATATCAAATTGACGATGGTACCGCAATGGTTGATGTTTACTATCGGCCATCCAACAAAACAATGTTGGGTTTGTTAATGATACGCGAATGTTGTGTACACGTGTAACTATTGTAATGTCTGTTTTCCTTTTAAGATAATCTAAACAAGCTAAACTGTTGTGAAGAAACACTGCGAAGGAAACCGTCTCCGCTGAACGAAGAATCAGTTCCCGAATCTCTGGAGCTCAGGCGCCATCTCAAGCTGCTAATATCAATAGCCAAAGAACAGTGCCACATGCATCTTGCTAATTTAAAGCTACGAACTCAGTGTTTTGCTATAGGACATCCATTTACAAACATCCAGGGAAAGGCGTCTGTTTTTGCTGAAACTATATTGCCTGATACCGAGGTTGGCAATTCCTGTGAGTTGTTCTGGAAAAGTTATCTACTTTCGCAGTTCGAACCTTTGCTAGAAAATGTAAATAAAACTAAGTCGAATACTACCTGATTAGCGCCTAATTTTTACCAATAAATGTATGAAACTATTGTTTTTCTGTTGCAAATGTTTGTTAGCATTTATTTTCCTTGAGAAGTACAAGAGGCTTGATTGGTTCGTTCGTATGGAATATTTTCTTCTGCTGCCTTACATTTGTTTGCATTGTGCCTAACTCAAGCATCACGGAAAAAAATACATAACACACTGCAATGTGAACGACATAATAGAATAGACCAATCAAATTGAGTTGCAGAGATGTGGGGACATTCAACTCTTCGATGCACCGCACCCTTGGTAATATCGACCCACCAACGATGGGCGAAAGAAGTCAAACATATCGCAAAGAAGACGTGGGAAATATAGGATTCTCCGAGGGTACACAGGAAAACGCACCACTTGTCATCGACCCCACATCTAGGCGGTCTTAGCACGCATGGCGGCACGTTTACTGGTGACGGCCTGGAAACCAGACTTAATACTAGCGACGGAACACCGGGACCCGCAGGATTCACACTGCAGGAAGAACAGGCGGGTGTCTTTCTGGAGAATCGTGTCCGGCGAACGGCAGGTGTGACAAGTGACGTACTCCTTGATGTATCTTCGCAGCACGTTTTCGATCTGTTTTGGCTGGAAGCGGCCCTTGATGATGAGCTGATTGTTACCGTCGACCGAACCGCTCGTACCCAATTCCGCCAGCAGGAAGTCAAGCACGTGCTTCTGTAGCCGATGGAGCGTTTTGCAGATTTCGGTAAAGTTTGCGAACGAAGTCTTCTTCGTGCCGACGCGTAGCACCTGCGGTGGACGCATCACAAACTTCGGCTTCCGACCACCCGCCATCTCCGGGTTCTTGTCAAGGATAATCTCGAACACACGGTTCAGCAGCTCATCGTACGTATAGTCACGATCCGATCCAGCCCAGGAAGTAACATTTTCATCCACTAGTTGGTGAAGAAAGTAAAGAAAACAATACATGAGCCACAATCTTCATTCAAATGTGCTTTAAAACGAAACTTAATGTAGAAAATTAAACAATAATATGTGAGAGCATGTTCGCTATACCAGTTTCGGTGACAATCCCATCGTTCTCGGTAAGGCATGTAAAGTCAGCGCAATGGCAAAATATCATCAGATTAACGGTTACAAACGACACTATTTCTAAATGTTCCATACACTTGGTATCGTATTTTGGCCAACTAGCCTCTTCGGACTTACCATTTTCCTTCTCGTCGTCCTGTGGGTCTTGTCCGTCAACCTGCTCCTGCTCCATCAGTTCCGTTAGATCCTTCTTCTTCTTTTTCTTCTTTTTCATGCTAAAATCTAGCTTAAAGTCCTCGTCCAGCCCATCGTCCGCTCCCACTTCGCCCTCTTCCCTGTTCTCCTTTGCATCGGCATCGCCCTCGCCGGCACCAGTGGGTAGAGCCCCTTCCAGCTCGTCCAGATTGAACGGCTTCTTTTTCTTCTTCTTTTTCTTGTTAAAGTTCTCCAGGTCCAGGTCGTCCTCTCCGTCGGCTAGCGGTTTCGATTCGCTCGGTACCACCAATTCTGCTTCGGCCGTTTCCTCCGTCGCACCACCCATAGCATCCAAATCGAAAGGAATCTTCTTCTTTTTCTTTTTCTTCATCAAGGAAGGGTCAAAGATCTGTGGCCAAAGAGGGAAAAGCAAAATCGCGGCTCACTATAAATATCGTGTACATCGAGGATAGATTCGAAACTGCTCATTTCCAAGCGGAAGCGGCAGAGCGGTACGGGACACATTCGGCATTCATAACCTAACATCATCGTGTCGGCACAGTGCTGCTGCCAGCGATGTGGCTCTTTTCTCTACCGACAACGGCGACACGGGTAGGCATGGTCAGCCTTTCACTCGCTTTTCAACACGCCCTACTGCCACGTCTGGCCATCGACTTACCGCATCGTCTTCCGCCATGATTTGCGCTTACACTTGTGATACTTTTGAACTGTTTTCCAACAATCTTTGTGCACGTTTAATTTATTTTTCGGGAGACCGAACCAACCCACTGCAGCAATATTGCATCAGCTTTTCGTAAATTTCTCTGCTGTCACATTGCAGGCTGTCAAAGCATTCTACTTTTTCTTGCTGCCAATTCGGCTCCGTCAAGAAACGTCAACATACGATATGCGTTACGGAGCGTTACGCGACAGTTGAAACCAGAAATTCCTTTTCCGTTATTGAAATATTTTGTTCTACTATCGTCAAAGCTTATTTATTGATCGAAAAGTGAAGATTTTACATAAATGCAATGAACTTGCCACATTATGCACTATTATATGTATGTTACGGTGTATAATTACGCCAAGTGGATTCACTTTCTCATTTGTTCACTCAATACCATACAGCTTTAGTGTTCGATCCATGCTCGTCGAAGCGATATACTGTGCGTGCTTGCCGAATCGAACACCCGTTGCCAGTGCCGTGTGGTCATTGAACACCTTCAGCTCTTGCCATTGTTTACAAAGGTAGACACTGGAAATTGGAGAAGCAAATGCAAAATTAGCACGATCCAACATCGGTTCAAATCATCCCAACCATTACTCACCGAATGTCTGTACCGGCAATGGAAAGGTATGTTCCGCTCTGATCGAAGCACAAATCCTTCACCTCGTAGCCGTCGTCCAGCTGGATGGTTTTGAAGTTTTTCAGCTTACGCAAATCCCACAGCTTCACGCATGCATCGTCGGCCGCAGTGGCGAGATAGTAACCATTCTCGGAGAAAGAAATGGCCGTGATAGGGCCCGTATGACCAGCGAAATTTGCCACATTGCTTTGCTCTTTCAAATCCCAGATCTTCACTTGAGAATCCTCCGTACCGGTACCGAAGATAAGCCCATCCGGATGGAACTGGGCCGATGTTAGGCCGTACTCTGCCGTATCCGCCACCTTGGTGAGCAACCGGCCCGAACGTATGTCGGAAAACGCCCAATGTTTATCGGACGATGTAGACAGTACGTAATCACCGGTCGGATGTAGCGAAAGTCCAGTGACGGGTCCATCATGGCATCGCAGTAGAAGCTGCGTCTGGGAGGTGGGTACGTGCCACACACGTATGCTGGCATCGGGGGACGTCGTAATGACGGTGTCTTCCTCCGGGTGGAAAATTACCTTCGTCACCTTCTTCGTGTGGCCCTTCAGTACGGCCACGATCTGTTCGGTGTCTTTGTTGAACACGGTCGCATTCTTATCGTTGCCGCCGGTCAAAATTTTGCTCTGATCGGAATGATTGATGTCCAGCGCTAAAATGCCGGGAACACTAGCAGAATGTAAACCGGGATGTGAAGCAAGCGTAAGAAAGCCACGAAGCTTCTCCTGGCTGACCAACTCTTCCGGCACCGTTCGACCCTTCTTCTTACGCTCCTGCGTAAGTACGGTTGCTTTGTCCTGCAACTTTTGAATCACTTCCGCACTCATTCCCGCCTGCTCGACGGGCTGAGCCGCTATACCACCAGCTTCCGAGGCAATCGATGGTTGTGGCGCGGCCTGAATGGCAGACATTCCCGTTTGTGGTTTCAGCGTAGCCAGTGCCTCACGAGCTGCTGCCACCTCTTTGTTGAGTCGTGCAATAACGCGACAGGCTGCATCGTGCTGGTAAAGTGCGTGGGACAATTCCTGACGAGCGGTTTGAAGCTGTTGGCGCTGCGTGAAAGAATGTAGCATCAATGCGTCCCATTCATCTTGCATTGTTTTCAGTGTGGCTGGTATACTGGTAGCGCTCGGTGGCTTGGGACGCACAATCGGAGGAGCTGACGAAAAAAACGATCAAAATGAGCATAAGCGGTTCGAACGAAAGAAAAAAGAAAACGCGCGTATAATGCTACACCCACTTTTCACATCGATTAATTCCTCGACCGTTAGCGGCTGTCCGTTGATGGGATCGCACTCATTTTCTACGATGTATTTTTCAATCAGCCGGCGTTCAAATATAGCGCCCGATTTTGGCGAAATACATGGGTGTTCCGGTACTTCGTTCGATACTGAAAAAGCGAAAGATGTTTATTCCCAAAGCTCGACATAACCTCACTTTTCAATTAACCGGAAAATGTTTCTAGAGAAAGTGGACAATCAAACATATTTCTAGCAAACACTTACTACTGCACACCAGCGACATCGTTTTGTTCGCTAGCAGGGATCTGTTTTTGAAGTTAAATTATATAAAATAGACAACAAGCGCAATATCAATGGTATACGATGTTCTAGACGCTTTTTTACTTTCGTTTCGCTGCCTTTTTTGACAGCCGTCGATTGACCGATACCCAACCAACAAATGAGCGACAACAGTGGAACGCCGATTATCCGTGCTTCTCGCGGGCTAGCGATTTTTTCCGGATAAGCGGATTTCACGGATAATATGTACACCTTATTTTGCTGACAAATACGGATTTTGCTGAACGGTACGGATAGGATTTGAAACTCGTCGGGTCCGCCAACGCCACCGTTATGACCTCGACCTTCGAGCCATCGGTCTTGGGATTTTGGAAGAAATCTGAGATAAGATGATGACATATCAAAAAATTGGTGCTAACATTTGATGCATAAGATAAAGATTTTGAGACACACCTAGGGTTGCATGTACGATAGTTTCCCATTTAATTTCAAACGAAGTAGAGCGATTTCGTCACAAGAAAAGCATCGTGTCTGTGCGAAAGTGTTCAGTTTCGAAATCTGCCCAAGAAACATTTTAAGTTTTATCATAGTTGTTACAACGCTGTTACTGTCAGTTCATTAAGACTGATATTAAAACAAATATTGCTTGTATGCCCTAATAAAACTGAGTTACAGCTTTGATAAGACTGAAAGGGCCCAGTCTACAGAACGCATTTAAGACTGATTCTTAAAACCATTTCTAGATATCAACAAAGAAACGTCATTC